>OY856188.1:216960122-217217622 GCA_963693315.1 Diogma glabrata | reverse complement strand
CACTTAATTTTAGAAACATGTATTACATACAATTCCAAACCGACAACATATTTAGTGAAGATGATAAAATTCCAATGCATATAATTTTGATATACAAATGTAATTGTTTCAGCCTTTAGGTTATACTATCTTTCTTACGTTATTTTTAATTTCATAAAATTATGTTCAATAAAAAAACATTGATCAAAGCAAACTACCGTTTAAAACGATAGTTAAATAAAAAGCAAATTAATTGTACACAACAACTTCCCAAATTTTCATGATGATTAATGTATTAATGCATAAAGGACAGACAGACATACTTTCAATTTTATATATATATTCAATATATATTTAGCATGATGTTTCGAATGCAAATTGCAAAAGACAGTAGCAATATAACTTTAAAAAACTGCGTTATAGATCAATTTTTTAAAATTCGTATAAAGAAATTTTTATTATTTTTATAAATTCATAAATAAAAAAAAAATTTTTATGGTATTTAATAAAAATTAAAAAAAAAATAATAAAAAAGTATGTACTATACCAGGATTTGAACTCAGTACCTACAGCACATCAGTCGAGACTCGAGCACGATACCCACAACGCAATTTGAAACGTTAAGAAATGAAAGATAGATTTTAATTTAAACCTTAATAAAGTCTTTCATTTCAGAGCGTCACGGATTAGTCTAACTTACTACCTACGGAAAAATCAGTGTGTGGTGCGGTGCGCCTAAAGAAGTTTTGACTTCAAAAAATAAATAAAATCTTTCTTTTGACACACTTGACAACATATTTTTGACAAACTTATAATGCAATAATCTAGTTGTTGGTATCACATACCAACCCCGACCATCAAAATTTCTTCAAATTCAATGTTTATATCCGGAATCACTTAAAATGAACGTTTTGTAAGCCAAAAATATGCAAATTTCCTTAATTTGACACACTTGACACATTTGACGACACTTTCGGTACAGTCATCGAACACATCGTCCTTTCAGCTCTTCCCATTGAGTAAACTTATTTTTAGAAACAAAAATTTTGGAAATCCGTTGAGCGGTTTTCTAGATTTCGTCGCTTGTGACGGCCGGCCGGCAGGTTGTAACACCTTTCGATTCGCCTGGCAGATACTTGTGCACCTCCAAATCGCCTTTCAATTGTTTTTGTACTCCACAATAAGTGAGCTAAATCATATAAAAATTTCAAGCTTACAGGAGGAAGTTTTTTTTTTAATTTTTTTTACACTTTCAAACATATAGGGGATGATGACGTGCACAGCTGTTGCCTGCCAGGTTGTGGTTTCCGTACTTCACATTTCATGAACAATCAAATCAATTCTAGCCCAACAGGACGACCGTTACCCAAAAGGTTCACTAGCTCTTGGACTATAATTACCGCTATTAATCTAGTAAATTCTTTGCCCTTTAGAGTAGACTCATTTTTATTTACTTTTAGAATTCCAAAATGTAACAGATTAAAAAGGACTGCTAAGGTGGATAATTCAAATTCGGAATAATTTTGAGTTGCCTAATTATATAGTGCTATACTGACGATATGCGTTTCATCTATATAAACGCGTGTTTAGTAAATAACAGTGTTAGTGTTGTTCCTCCTCATCTTCATTTGATTAGATTTAAATTTGATTTGTTTATTGCTAATTTTTTAAAAAAAATTTTGTTCTATTAAAATCGTTTATTTTTGTTGGTTTGATTTTAAAAGATTAAAAATATGAATATCGCAACAAATTATCCCTGGCATCTTGCCTTTTTTTTTTAATAAAATGTGTTGTGTAGTAGGTTTTACAATATGTGTCACAACAACACATAAAAACCTTTTAAAACCAAGGTCCCACAACAACATGCGTTTTAAGGATGTCAATAGACGCAATTTTTTTTTCCTTTTTTTATATTTTTTGTTAAATAATATATAACTAAACAATAAATCCTATCACATATAAAACATGACATAGATAGGTCAATATTTTATGATAGGATAGAGAAAATACAAATAAAATAAGAAATAAAAAGCAAACTTGTTTTAAAATTTGCAGAAACAAAACTAAAACAGGGTTGCCTAAACTGCAGCTATTGGCATAATCCTTGATCGTATGACGCACTATCTTCCCCATTGAGCCCACACATAGATCTATATGAATTCTCGTTTCTTCGAACAAGCAACAGCGTACCATCATCAAGGAATATACCATACCTAAGATTGAGGGTGCTACCGTTGACTGAATACAGTTCATCCGCCAGCACCCCTAAAATATCACCTTGGATAGTGATATCTCTCCTCTATTGCCAGTGGCATGTGATATCTCCCATTAACTCGAATGAGTAGATGGCAGATGTTGACTGATATTATGCAAGCAAATTTAAAGCAGTTTGTACCACAACAACAAACCATGGTACTGCAGCAGACGCCACCACCTTACTCACAACCTTCAACAACTGCACTAGATTTAATTTAGCTACAGTGAGTAATAACTTCGTTAAATTTAAGGTGACACACAATTTGTTTGAAAAAACCCCAATTGTTTGGTACAGGATGTTAGAGCTTTGCATGCGTTAATTGAAATCGATTCCGGGTTACAAAACAAATTGGCACCGTTGCTCTTTAAATAAATCGGTGACACACTTTATGGCAGAGGTAATTATTATTTTGGGCGAATGGATTTAATAATATTAATAATATTTTGCATAAATTAACATTGGCTTTATATATGGCTTACATATAAAAAACAATATTAATTTTCCACAATTTTCTTAGTACATGTATTAAAAAAATATGCTATTATTTAATTAGGAACTAAAGTGCTACGTTTTGTGTTGAGTCATAGTTTGACGACCGTAGAGAGGACGACAGTTATAGACGATACACAAAAAGTCACTTTAACAACTCCGAATTAAATACACTATTTTTTATAAATATGAAACTAATACATCAAAATTTTTATAAATATGATTTTTTATCGTCATTGTTACTTCCAAAAAAGAAACAAAACATCTAGCTTTGTATAAATAAATTTTTTTATCAAAGCAGCCTTTCAATTCAAAATTTCATGATGCAATCAAAATAATTGTTATTTTTGTTGTCATAGTTATAAAATAATTCAAAATTTCATCATCTATCATCATAGTCATAGTCACGTCGAAAAAAGTAAAAAACATTTGTATTTGTTTGAATTCTATAAAAAATAGAAACTTTTATCAAAGCAACCTTTAAATTCAAAATTTCACAATCCAATTAAAATTATTGTTATTATTTTGTTGTCATAGTTATAAAATTATTTTGAAAAAAGTAATAAATATTTTGTCAAAGGTTACTTGTTCAACATATTTTCATTTCAAAATTTATGCAAAATTATAACTTGATTTAGTATAAACAATTTTTTTTACATATTTTGCTTGCGGCGAATAAAAAGCGGCGGCGAATAGTATATGACGCACGGCTAGCGGCGAATACTATATGACGCACGGACGCGTAAGCTATTTTGGACTTAATGTGGGTGCAAATTGAGGCTAGCGGCCCGATTTGCAAACTCCACATCCGTCCAAAATCTTTAGCTTTATATCCTAGCATCATAATGTACTATTTTGAATCACAAAAATTAATTATTCAATTAATGTTCTCATTATCCTTTATAAAAAAATTTCTTTCTCACATAATTTTAGATGAAAATAAAATTAAATTCATCAATTTATTATTAGAAAAGTCATATTATCTCATAAAAAGTTAAATGGAATCAGTCATTTTAGAAAATATTAAACTTCTTTTTCATTCTCCATTTTTTATGCTCTATTTATTATTTTTATCATTAAAAACATGCTGCCAACATTTGTATGCACATATGTACGGCGTTTTACGACATGTGCTCGGTATGGTGCATGCAGCATGACATGTATTATACACAATTTTGTGCATGGAGATTTTTTAACATGCACAATCCATGCACATTACACGCAATTTTTTAAGAATTGTTTTACGGGCTTGTTAAGTTTGAACAAACAAAATTATTTTACTAGTGTTGTCAAACTAGTTACGCGCCTTTATCAAAGAGTTAAACAACACCAACAAAATAAAATAAAATAATAAGTTTATTTTTATTACAAAATAAAATCATTAAATAATAAAATATTTAGAGCTTTTCGTGAATTTAATCATAATTACTACATCTCGCGAACTTCGGCTCTCTTCGCCCGTTACACTTTTAGAGCAATAGTCTTTTATAGGTTTTAGATTAGTCAGAAAATATATAGTTAGATTAGTCAGAAAATATCTTCAAGCTAACAGAGCTGCCTGTCTAAAATCAGCAATTGAGAATTTTCAACAACTTCCTCGGTTATTTTTTTTACAAAATTATTACTTTAAAATGATCCTCCATATGGCAAAATTATGTAGCTATGAACCGGTGAAGTGTTAAAAACTTCTTTATTTCTTTTCATAAAAAAACTTATCACTTCACCGCTTTAAGTTAGTTGATCTGGTATTGAATATAAACCAATGTTTAAAACTACTCCTCGATTGCAAATAAGTTTGAACGTACCTTACATGACAGTAACAGTAAACGCTACAGAATTTCCATTCATATACTGCGATTGGAGAACATAATCATTTCATTTCTAATTTCACATATATATTTGAAGCAATTAATTACATAAATTAACATATATAAAATAATCAAATTTTTGTTGAACATCTTAAGTGAAATTAAAATTTTATTTAAATTTAAATCTAAGAAATTAGCTTTGTTTAAAAAAATAATAATTTATGCTAACGAGAATTTTCGAATCTAAATTCTATTTATATTTCTTTCATTAGATAACAATCAATCCTCATCGAATTTTCTTTTAAAATAAAAACAAAAGGGGGTAGGAAATATTAATTTATCATAGTATAATTTACCATGTAACATAAAGTTTTTATCATAAACTCTTAATCTAGAAGGAAAGATAGAAAACTGTAATAACCTCAAAAAAAAACTAAAAGTGAGTTGATTAATTCATTCAATTATCCAATATGAAGTAAAAAGGTGGGATTGTATCATAATTTTTAGTTTTTTAATTATATTGTTTTTGTATTTTTGTTATCCTGGGTACATACAATTAATTAGAGTTACACCAATTTTCAAAAAAAAAAACGTTGATAAAATTATAAAAGTGAAAAATGATTTGAAATTTTTCATTTTAACGGTTTGATGATCATAATAGTTTTTAGGTTTTGTATGTCGTTATAAAAATATACTAAAAATATTTTTTAATTAAGAAATTTTCTAGTATGCCGTTATTTTTTTTTAATGAAATGATAATTTTATTAATTTTCTTGGGAATTTCATATACAGAGTAATATAATTGGATATGTTATCATGGTGAAACTGTACAATTTAAACAAATTTTCATTAATTAGAAGATTCAGCATAGGTGGAATATTTTCGGACTATTTATAATTCGGACATTCATCGATAAGAAGTGTTTATTATATTATATTATACTTATATTATTTTTAAAATTATATAAAACTATAACATATTGTTATTGACACCTCCCTATTACGGTTATACGGGTTCTATTAGCTCTTACCCTCTGAGTTCAGGGTTTAATGGTAACTGCCGTTAATAGTCAAATTGTTGCTAGACTTTCAGACAAGGTTTATAGATGAGCTTTAATAACCATGGATATTCCGGTTCTCAAATTAACTGAAAGTTTGTCATTAGGGCTGATAAATCAAAAACAAACACTCTAAGGGCTATAGGTACCCATGAAAACAATATATTCAATATATAATGTATTTACATTGTATTTACATAATGTATTTACAACACTTGTTATACAATATACGAGTTTTGTATGTTTTAAACTTATAAATATGTTGTTTGTTCAATACAAGTAAGGCCCATTAATTCGAACTTATTCGATTGCTTTTTCAGTCTATTGAAATTTCAAATATTTTTAGGTCCAAGTAAACATTTGTTTGCAAAACTTAAATGTTTCGTTAATTCGATTAGTTTTTCTATTTTGTTAGAGCATGGAGTTCATCAGGCTAATGGTTTCTCATCGACTCTGGCAAGTTTTATGAAATTATCAAAAATGTTACTGCGGTGATCGCACTGAAGCAAAAAATTCCGTCACCACAACCTCTTTGAATCAACCGAATATTTCGTGTCACACTGACATCAAATTCGGTTGAGAGAGAACTTTTGGTTGGAAGAAAAGAGACTTTGGCGACAAAATGTTTTTATAGTACAAGCACGAAAATGATCATATTATCATTAGCTCTTAATCTCGCATAAAGGTATAATGAAAATCTGTTTATGCCCAACTTTTTTTATATCTGTGCTAACACTTTAATCAACTGGTAAACTAGTTAATAATTGATCAAACAATATAAACCTTAAACTTCAATTTCATATCTAAAAAATTCAAGTTCGAACTCTAATTATACAACAGAAATTGAACCCACATCATTCAAACATGATTTTCCAATCTTATGTATATGATTTTTTTCTCCGATTTGACAAATGTATTACAGCCAATTCTCAAAAACATAAACGCTATTTCGAAAAGCGGTGTAAATACACAAACATGAAATAAAATGTTTGACAAGTGTAACAGTGAACTTTTATTAAAACTAATAAATGAAAAATGAATAAACTCCGGCCTTAAACTATAGTGAGTCCTAGTTTGGGAGATCTCTTAGAAAAAAATTTCGCTCTTCTGCTTTACTACCTAACATTTTTTGTGGTTCCTTTTTTTAAAACGAACCCTATTGAATATTGGTGAGAGTAAAACGTGTTTTTCCCATTATTTCGATTATCTCTAATACTATAAAGCCAATTGACCTGAAATTTGGAGTGCGTATAAAACTAACCTATATCCACACAAGATGATGGGTTGAAAAAAAAATAAAATGGTTTTCGTTTGTTTTACAGGACTACGATGTGAGGCCTTTGAGAAAATAGATTTTTTTATCGAGTCAAGTAGGGTATATATATCATATGAAAGGGCTTCACTTCCGTATTTCTAAAAAATGTATTTTGGAATTTTACACCCCACCATTTTTTGTGCAATTCTAAATAATGGCGTGTTCTGTATGTTTTCTTTCCTTGACTAGCTCCGCGCCTAAGTAATCGAAATTCTTAAAAAGTATTTTGAATGATAAAAAAATTAGTAAGTTTTTAATGAAAATATAGTAAAGTACCAAATACTAATAATTATATTTATTAAAGGGGTAGAAATGAGAAGGGGTAAAAATTAGGGGCGTCCTTTTCAAGTTGAACGGAAAAAGTTCGTTTTCTTTTTTCGGAACTGCACGCGTGACTTATACTGCACGCACAGACTCATAACGAAAACACAACATTAATTAGGTGGATAACATGTGGAAACTGGAAAGTGAAGGAGTAAGATATGCAAGGGGATGGTATAGGGAAAGCAAAGAAATATGTAAGTGGGATGGTAAAATTTTATGTTAAGCTTAAATTTCTTAAATTCTATATGTTAAGCTTAAATTTTTGTAGTTTGTATCTAAGCGGAAAAACAGTGGATTCTAGAAAATAACATAAAGAGGTATACAAGGAAAAATACGAGACATACACTGAAAAAAAATGAAGTAATGACAACCTCATTATGTGATTGGGACAACTACATATAAATATTTTCCTGATAACAGAATCAGGTTTATTTAAAATATAAAGCGTTACATCCAATATAACAGTAGTTGAATAAAACTAATAACTATTTCCATGAAAAAAATTTTGTTTGGCCTTGTATCAAGAATTTTTCATTTTAAAATTGAAGTATTTGAAATTAATTGAACTATATTTTATTTTCACATAAATATTTCGTGTGATTGTCTCAACTATCGTTCTATAATGTAGAGTTGTTGAAACAATTTCGTAGTTCTATTCGCCATATCTGACCGCACGGTTAGGTTGAGACAACTGCATTTCGATTGGAAATAGAACATATTTTTTCAGTGTATTGCTCAGTTTGGTCAAAAAATAGTTCAAGCTAGTCTTTATGGGAGTATATTGCTAGACGAGTAGCGCGAAACAACTGGCGTCGTTTAGGCATTAGAGCTTTTATCTCAGCTGAGCACTCACCATAACAGTATTTGTTAAATACACTGAGGTCTCCGATATTGCGTCTATGGTCGAGGGTATCGTTTGTTAAATAGCATCGTTCAAATTTACTATGCAACCCCCGAGGGGTTGAATTCTATCGAATGCGACTAAATAAGTTTTTTCTGTCCCCACTCAAACATGCAATTCAGCAATTCAGAAGGAGTTAAGTAGAATTTGCTTCTTCTTAGATAACCTAATGGATTAGCTAAAGAGTGATGACAGTTTCGACGTACAATGGCTGGTATGCCACCTAGATCCGCTGACTTGTTTACACTTAACTCCTTAGGAACCTTTGGTACAAGTCGGATGCGAGAAAAAGACCTTATTAGTAGAGTATGTATTAACCTATTGGATGGGAAGGCGGCAGCTGATTTAAAGTTGGCAGTTGTGAGGCGGCTGCAAAATAAGAAGCTAAAAGATCCGATTTTTTTTTTCAGGTGTGGAATGAATTATATTTTATGATTTGAGAAGAGAAACTTGTGTTGTCTTTTTGTTTTTCCCATGAAATTTCTTTGTACCGGGTTATTATTACCGTTTAGGAAAATCTCTGATTTTACTACAGGTTGTTAGGCCGTCTAATCGTTTGGCATTGTTTATGGCATTTTTAGCATTTTTGCGGCTATGAGAAGTTCACAATTGTTAAATGTTTGTTGAAACTGTGCGTGAGTTCTATGTTTGGAAACAACTGCTGACCGGCAGGTTTCATTAAAGCATGAGGTGTTTGCGGTCTTCAATTTTTCTTATAAACAATTCCTATAATGCCATAAACTTCGTGGATGTGGAGTATTATTTATTGCAGATGGCTTTGTTTTCTGCCTCACCAGGTAATATTCAGATGAGCCAATAGAGGGACCATTATTCTATATTTCGGGGTGAGTAAAAAGGAATTAATCCAAAAGATGAGGAGTGTGACTGTTAATGTCAAAAATGCGAATTGGCTTATTAACTAGATGAGTGAGATCTTCCGTTCCGAGGAGCAGAATGAAGGAACCATTTAAACATTAAAGCCACCCGCTATGACTATTTCTGCTTTAGGTGACATATCAAGAATGTTTTCTCTAACAGGAATTAGTAGAATTGCATGAGTGAGGTCAGGTATTAGCTTTTAAATAAAACAAAAAGTACAAATAGAAATATTTAATTAAAATTTCGTACTGTTCATTACAATAAGAAGAATAAAAAGAATTTCAAAGCTAAAATTAACTATCCAACAGGAGCATACTTGAAATATTGCTCCATATGAAATGTTGTCCATTAAGACAAATGCTCTTTAGACAGATTTTGCAGAAACACAAGTTTACGTAAGCGTTTTTCTTTCATTCTATTTCTTTGCTGATTGACTCCAGTTGGAACACAAGTCCCTACAATAGTTTAATATTTTAAAGCAATCAGGAAGTACAGCTTGGGACACTGAATTCTTAGGTCAAGCCAGATTTTCAAAGGATCTTCTTTGTATCTTCTTCCAACTACGCTGCAAGTAAATAAATAATTTATCAGAAATTCATTATTCAGCGAATAAAAATGTGTCTGTTGTTCATTAATTAATATTATTCCCATGAGAAAAATGTATCTTCTTATTTTTTAGATTGATCTGAATCCCATGCCCACATTTCAATATTTTGTGTTTAGTATTTTTCACAAAGTTTTTAATTTTAGCGACTGCTGTAGAGCAAGCAACGGTGTCCCTGAAGAACATTCTTTTAAACCTCGGCTCCAATTCAGTGGCGATAGCGAGTGGATTCACTCTTTCTATAGCACCTACTCGTTTTTCAATTTCGTTAATTACAAGCGATTTCCATTCTTTGGGGAGCAAGTTTTCTACTAAGAGGGGAATTGTCTTGAATTTGTCTAGGCAATGAACTAATGAAACCAACTTGTTACCAGTGCGATATCTTATCATCAGACACTTCTTTGGTAACCGCTTCGAGCGGTCGTAAAACTTGTGATACAGAAGATAGAATTGCCAGTTCTGGCGCATTGAACATATGTGGTCCCATTTTATGCCGAATAAAGTTGTATCATTGATGAAACCCCGTAACTCTAAAAACCTCTCAATCATATAGTAAGGACTGTTTATCTTGTCAAAACTTCTTGAATTAATTTTGTGTATTTATGCGTTGCTTTTATTTATTCATTGCTCGCTATATTACTTTGCTTGCTTAAACCATGTAACAATGCCTTTTACCATAGTTATTAGTTTTCGTAGTACACTGTTGCACTGCATTGATTCATTTAAAAACCTCTCAACCGTATAGTAAGATCTGTTTATCTTGTCAAAACTTCTTGAATTAATTTTGTGTCTTTATGCGTTGCTTTTATTTATTCATTGCTCGCTATATTACTTTGCTTGCTGGAACCATGTAACAATGCCTTTGACCATAGTTATTAGTTTTCGTAATACGCTGTTGCACTGCATTGATTCGATGTTTTTTTAAAAAACATCGATACATTGAATAGAAGAATTCTTTAATAAACCATCGTATATATCCGAAGTATCGTATGTAAACATCGAGTAAATTCAATACTTCAATGTTCAGTATATATCCCTAGCAAAAACACCGTTTAAAACCCGGTCAGGTCAAGTGGGGTGTCATTTGAAAGACCACCAAAATTAAAAAACACTACAATTTTTTTAGAATTTTGCAATGCATAGCTTTTGAATTATTGTCAAAAAAGTGCAACAAAAAGATGGTCCTCCCTATACGTTTCTTCGTTGATTGACAGGCAAATTTGAAAACATTCATAGATATAGGCAATTTGATAAACTTCTAACGAAAAATATAGCGAAGCCTCAAAGGATTTTATTTCTGTGTGTTTAGTGGATAGGAGTGGGGAAGGGTGAAAAAAGGATTTTTGACCCTTATGAGTGGGGTGTCATTTGAAAGAGCACCAAAATTAAGAAACATCACAATTTTTTTAGAATTTTGCGATGCGCAGTTTTTGAATTATTGTCAAAAAAGTGCAACAAAAGGTTGCCCCCCCCCCCCCTACGTTTCTTCATTGATTGAGAGAAAAATTTTAAAAAATTCATAGAGATAGGAAATTTGATAAACCCTTAACGAAAAATATAGCGAAGTCTCAAATGATTTTATTTCTGTGTGTTTAGGGGATGGGAGTGGGGAAGGGTGAAAAAAGGTTTTTAGACCCAAATGAGTGAGGTGTCATTTGGAGAGCACCAAAATTAAGAAACATTACAATTTTTTTTGAATTTTGCGATGTACAGATTTTGAATTATTGTCAAAAAAGTGCTACAAGAAGTTGCCCCCCCCCCTACGTTTCGTCGTTGATTGACAGAAAAATTTGAAAAAAACCATAGAGATAGGAAATTTGATAAGCACTTAACGAAAAATATAGCGAGGCCTCAAATGGTTTTATTTCTGTAGGTTTAATAGATGGAAGTGGGGAAGGGTAAAAAAAGGTTTTTAGACCCACATGAGTGAGGTGTTACTTGAAAGAACACCAAAAATAGAATTTTTCGATGCACAGTTTTTAAATTATTGTCAAAAACGTGCAACAAAAAGTTGCCCCCCCCCCCTTCCCATTACGTTTCTTCGTTGATTGACAGAAAAATTTGAAAAAAATCATAGAGATAGGAAATTTGATAAACCCTTAACGAAAAATATAACGAAGTCTCAAATGATTTTATATCTGTCTGTTTAGGAGATGGGAGGGGGAAGGGTGAAAAAAGGTTTTTTGACCTACATGAGTGGTGTGTCATTTGAAAGAACACCAAAATTAAAAAAATTGCAATTTATTTTTACAATTTTGCTATGCACAGTTTTTGAATTACTGTCAAAAAAGCAAAAAAGTGCAACAAAAAATTGACAATACGTTCTAGTTTTAGTGTTGACACCTCTCACGCCCTTAATTTTGTCGTTGATTAACAGAATTGAGTCGTTCCTTTGCTAACATAAACAGCTATGGATAACATTTAACTTAAAGTAATAATTTTTATGTCATTTCGATCAATTTAGATGAGATTGACATTTTCTTTTGATATTTATCATGAACCATTTATTTTTTATGTGTCTATGGTCTGGCAATATAAACACTTTACAACACAACTTTATGTCAATTATTTTGATATTGTGTTCTTTACATTCACGGACCCTTGGCGAGCGAATTTAATAAGCAAATATCTGAATTTGTATCCTTTGTAGAATTATAAAAAGCATATTTTACTCAATTAGAACATAATATATTGTCGTATTAATTTCAATTTATTCATCTAATATATTAATTTATTTATGGTTTATCTTTTTAGAACAATATTTAACAATTAACTAACTAGACCACATTAAAACACTTGTGGCACGATAACACTACCGATCACTTTGATTCAAATTTACATAACGCTCGATCGATTATTTATAGCTAGAATTTTCTATCTTTTGTTTCTTTTTTATATACCTTGGTCACCCATACGATCAATACAACAATTCCATAATATGCTCTCAAAATTATCATACGACAAAAAAAAATCCACGAAAATCAAAAAAATAAATTTTGAACCACCGTAACTCATTATGATGGAAGCTCATTTCATAATACACAGCATGACCCAGTTTTTATTATTGATACAAGTAAAAAAAATGAAATTCTGTATGTATGTTCAGACTTATAGAAACATGTATTAAAACTTGTGTGACGCAACAAATCAATCAACTTGCAATTGCTTGAGCATACAATAATTTTTATATATAAACTGTATTAGCTCACAAAAAAATGTTTAAAGTGTATGAGAAAATGTTTATAAATTTGTTGATTGACATGTCACACTTATTGTTTTAGTATTTGATTCTGATCCCCAATGTAGAGTATGAGTTGAAATATGGCTGGTCGATAGACAAGGTTTAATTTTGTAATCCACACTTTTTTATTTGTACTGGTTCTTTATAGGCTTTGTTCAAAGGCGTGCTATACAAATTATATGGGTGGTTCAAATTTTTTCATCCAAACAATATTTCTTACAACACCATATGGAGTCATAACTAACAGCGTATAGTTTTTTAATATACATGAACGATGAATGATGCTCAGATTAAAGTAAATGCATCTTTAGTCAAACACATGTTTTCCAGAATCAAAAGGAAAGTGTCGGGTATCTTAATTGCACAAAAGTCTCCAAAAAGCTTTTATCTTTTACCTCAAACGGTAAACACCAATTTGACGTCATATGGTTTGATAAAAATAGTTAGGTGGAGGTTGAAGGGTTGTGAAACCTACTCTAATGTTTATCTACATTTAAGTAGCTGCAGCTTCTCTCTTTTTCATTTATATTTAACACACAAATTGTTTATCAATGGGTATGGTATGATATCACGGTGCATGTTGCATGGTCTTATCTTTTCGGTTTATATGTCATTCCCCAAGATGGCTGACAAATAATTTCGATCGATTTATAAGCGATCTACAATCGTAGGTTAACGCTTAACCTATTTTGCAAGTTTTCTTCAATAGTTTTAACTAAAAAAAGTTGAAAAAGTGTAATCATAGTTAATCGAAAAAGACGATTACAAAACAAACCTGATCATAAATCGACAAAATTTGCGCGGTAGACATTTTGCTCCACAAAGCGAAAAGTGTCACTAATAATCTGCCAGATATAAAGAGTGTCCCAAAACTAACACAAGGTTTGAATTAACTAAAAAACACAGTTTTAGTCTTTAGATTGTTATTTTTTTATTGAATCATTATCATAAAACCCATAGAGTAAAGTTATCTATGGCACATACACACTATTTTGTTGTATCGTGTAAATAAACGTTTTGCTAACCCTAAACTGTCAACTGTCAATTTACTTTTTTTTCAGGGCTGTCAACAATTTGTTGCATAAATGGTGGTAAATTAAAATCTTGCGTCTTTTTTGAGACACAGGTTATATGAACTAAGCTAGTAGTGCTACAATAGAAATTCTAGCGTTTACACTTTACATTGAAGCTCTTTTAATCTATCTGTTTCGTTACCCTTTTTCTTTGTTTATTCGCTGTGATTTTTTAATTAACAAATTTAATTCCTAGCAACTTTCACTCTGGCATCAAAATAACAGAATTTGGGAAAGACGCTAAATATATATTTACATATACTATATACAATCAGATAATTTGGTAGAGTGATTTAATCACATTTAAAAAGAAAGACAACATATAAATCAGTATCAAACCATAATGCAGTCTTTTGGTGTAGTATCTTTGGGTTGACGTTCGTTATTCAATTATTAAAGTAATGTATAGAAAGCGTAAATAATGTACAACTACTTACTATATACAAGACAACATTTATTTCAATTTTCTAAAATTAGTTAACAGAATGAATAACATAAAAAAATAATAGCAGGAACTTTAGCTTGGCAATTTATACAACATTTAGCAATTGTTTTTTTAATGCCATCCATGTCCACCATGTCCACCATAACCGCCACCACTTGATTTTTGTGTATGTAAAATATGTTTATAAACAGTAACTGGAACTGGATAGGGTTGTGGAATTCTAACTTCTATTCTTTTAACAACTTCAACTGGATATGGTTTTTCTACTTCAACTGGATATGGCTTTTCAACGGTATATGGAACTGGTTTTTCTATGATTTGTGGCACAACTTTATAAACAGGTATTTGAATTGGTTGCTGTACAGTAACATGAACTGGATAAGGTTGTGGAATTGCTACTTTTACATATTGTGGAACGGCAACTGGAATTGGATGGGGAATTGGAACACCAACTTTTTCATAAACAGGAACTGGAACATGTTTTGAAACTTCTGAATGTGTTGTATGGACATCACCACCATCACCATGTTCGTATGAACCTGTCACTAATACCACCATCATCGATATGATAAAAAAAGTTGTCTGCAAATAAAATTAAAAAAATTAATAACATACCACTGATTTAATTATGCAAATCATTTATTGTCAATGCAATTTATATTAAGCACAATAAGAATAAAAATAATCCCCAAAACAAAGTAATGAAATTAAAATTAGAATTCGTGTTACTTCACATAATTGCAAGTAATAATTTGGATATCAAAAGAAAACCGAAAATATTAAAGTTTTATGACTTTTTTTCATTTGGTTTTGGTTTGATCGTACGGAAAAGGAAAGTGAAAGTATGTATCAAGACTTAGTTTCAACTCTAAAGATTTTTTTCTAAAAGTTTATTGTTCGTTTAATTAATTTAAATTAAATAGGGCAAACAACGTTATTCACTTTGTTTAGAGGTATAATCCTTAAATAATAGTCCACAGTGTATTATTGTTGTTAAATAATCCATATATGTTAATGCTTGTTTCTAGGAGACACTTTTTCACATATTTTCTTAATGACAATAAAATTGTTTTACTCACATTTATGCTATTCATTTTTTACTTAAAGTTTTGAAACACAATAATTATATTAACTTTTAGTACTTTATTAAACCAAAGATTGTCGTTGACTGATGCTTCTTTCACATTTAATTCATCTTTTTATAAGAGTTACGACAGCAAATTCATTTAACATTTCTCCATGGTTTGGGAATCCAAAAGTGTTTCTTCAACTTTTTAAAAATAATTGAATATATTTATCCGGTGGGGCATTTAAAATGAAAAGTAGAAAGAAATGATTTAAAGTGAAAGAATCACATTGTTTATCCAAAAAGAAATGTTATACAAATCGTTGGTTTAGTAAAAGGTAGGTGATACAGTAAACCAAAAGTTATGTTAGAAATGTTCAATAAAAGGAAAAACCGACAAAAAAAAATGATACTTTATTGTTGCAAAACGAATCCAATTTTAAAATATTTGACGTAATTGTTATATAATTAACACGTCGTGATTACTTTAAAAGCTAATAACGTAAATATTACAAACGATGTGTTGAAGATGATGATCATGATGACGAACTTCTTCATCACGCGATTTTAATGTACAAAAAAAACTTAATGTTGTAATTTCGTGGGATGAAACAATATAATCAAAAACCTTAAAAATGGTATTTAAACGCACGACAATTTAAAATGTAAACATTTTATTAACCCAAATTAGCTTTTAAAGTTATTTGATATAAAACTATTTAATGTAATTTATGAGATTATTAACGTCTTATTTCAAATCTCCATTAAATATAATACACGCGACTTAATTTGTATAAAACATAGATTTGGAAGATACAAAATAAAAAACAAAATAATATGAAATAATAATATAGTTATAATGAATGATATAAGAAAAAATCGAAATCTTAAAGATTTTTTACATCGTTGAACAGCAAAACAAGTGTACTTGACATTGTATCAGTGAAAGTGAAATAATTCTGTTTACTATAAACATCAGAGGCGTTTTAAGATTCAAAATATAAGTGACTATCTCTGATGATGTTCACAAATGTTTAAAGTTGTATTTTGTTTATTAACCGATTGTTTGATTTTAAACTGAGTTTTGTTTTTAGTAACTGTACTTGCTAGTGGCACATTTCAGATTGATCGATCAAACAGAACAACATAAAAATAACAGGTCGTTCAATAAGTCCGTAGGATAAGTAAGAAAAAAACAACATTTTGACAAAACTCGATTTTTTTATTCAACATAGTTGCCTTCGAGGGCTATACAACGAGTATAGCGATTTTCCAACTTTTCTATACCACTTTTATAGTACGATTTCTCTTTCTCGTCAAAATAGGCCTCAGTTTCAGCGATTACTTCATCATTGCACTTAAATTTCTTTCCAGCAAGCATTCTCTTGAGATCTGAAAACAGGAAAAAGTCGCTGGGGGCTAAATCTGGAGAATATGGTGGGTGGGTAAGCAATTCAAAGCCCAATTCATTCAATTTTGCCATCGTTTTCATCGATCTGTGACACGGTGCATTATCTTGGTGAAACAACACTTTTTTCTTTTGCAAATATGGCCGTTTCTTTGCGATTTCAGCCTTCAATCGATCCAAAAGTTCACAGTAATACTCGCTGTTGATGGTGGTTCCTTTTTGGAGATAGTCGATGAATATTATTCCGTTCGTATCCCAAAATACAGACGCCATCACCTTACCGGCCGACTGTTGCGTCTTTGCTCGCTTTGGATTCGGTTCGTCGACTGCTGTCCACTCAGCTGACTGTCTTTTGGATTCTGGTGTGTAATTGTGAAGCCATGTCTCATCCATTGTCGCATATCTACGATAGAATTCCCTTTTATTGCGGTTTAACAGTGCCAAAGACTCCTTCGAAGCATCGATTCGTTGTTGTTTTTGGTCGACTGTGAGCTCACGCGGCACCCAATTTGCACAGAGCTTTCGCATACCCAAATGTTCATGTAAAATGGTAAAAACACTACCATCTGCCACCTTTACAATGTCAGCTATTTCGTGCACCTTCAATTTGCGATCGTTCATAACCAATTTGTGGATTTTTTTTATGTTTTCTGGAATAACAGCCTCATTTGGGCGTCCACTGCGCTCTGCATCTTTTGTGCTGGTACGACCACATTTAAATTCAGCCATCCACTTCTCTACCATTTGTCTCGATGGAGCAGAGTTTGGATAATGTTTATCAAGCCATTGTTTGGTTTCCACTGTATTTTTTTTCATCAAAAAGCAATGCTTTATTAAAATTCGAAATTCACTTTTTTCCATTTTTTTTCAAAAACAAAAGTTGCTTCACACAAAATGCTATAACTCACGAATAAATAGTCAGATTGCTGTCAAATTTATACACGTATCGTTTGAAGGTTAATACTAAATAAAAATCATATGGATGAAATTCTAGTAACGCCATCTATGTGTCATCCTACGGACTTATTGAATGACCTAGTAATACTCGGTTTTTTGTGAGGAAAAGATGGAGGATAGTGGAAAGAATCCACGCGTGGATTGTGGATTAAACCGAATCGCCTCATAGACAGAAAATCGGCATTCAGCACGTGATGAACAGATCAGATTCAGATCAGATTATTTCAACTTAAAACAATTGCAAACCCGGTTATACCTATGCGTAATTAGTTTTAAATCGGTTCAGTTGACAATGACAAATAGTTCTATGTTCTATGTTGTCTTAAAGCAAAGACGAACGTTTGTTTTTCTTTTTATGGTTTATGTAATCACCTACTCAACTGTTGATAATCGTTCAAACTAACGCTAATAAAACCTCATATACTCCTTAGCTCCTCAAATTTCATTTTCCAATAGGTTGCATCAAATTTCTAACAAAAAATAATTTTTTTATGCTATTATTACCAGCTTACAAAGTAACTAACTCATTGTGAAAATGTTCAAGATCATGAACGGCTTCATTACCATCGTATTAAATATATAAATTGCAAATTAAATAATAATTTTATAATAAAAAAAACCAATTGATGTTATTGGAATTTAATCATCTGTATGAAAAAAATAACACGTGATAAATTTTCATACTTTTATATTGATCATATTGTTATTTATTTATAAGATCATAGAATGAACTTGCAACATGAACTTTTTAAAACAAATAAAAAACGTAAATTGTTGTTTTAGCTGTTGAACACACATCTTTTTTTATTGCTTTTGTTATGTTCAAAATCGCAGTGTAATTTAATAGAAAAAGTGAAGTATGAATAATCGAATTATCAATAATTCTCTTTTAATACTTTTAATAGATTGTCTAGAATCATGCCCGTTTTCTTTACATTTTATAACAAAAATTTAAGAATAAGAAACAAATAAATTGTGGTAATTGAAGTAGAAAATTTACAAAAAAAATTCAGTAATGGATAGTTGGGAGTTAGTGATCAGTAGTAGTTTTATTATATGTCATTGTTATATTGTGTGGATTATTGTTTTTCTATTGCCCCTCCGAAACCAATCGAGAAACAATTTTAATTTTATAATTTATATATGTTTCAGTGATACTCTCTAGTTCGATGAACTTATTATTTATATAATAACCATCACTTTTATTTCATGATTAAAAAAAACATTAATTTTAGATTGTTATTTTAAATTCATGTGATTTTTGACTTGATTCATAAAACCAAAGAGGAACGAAAAGAAATTTATTCCAAACGAATTCGCTTAGATGTAAAGAAATATTTCATTTTACTTTCAGTTTTAAACAATATTTCATACGGACATGCATCGTGGATAAACCAAAAATATTTTAACAAAATTTAATATTATTGATTCTGATTCTTTCACTTTACAAATTATTTATTCATCACAATAAAAAATTACGGAAACGGATTGAATAATTTAAAACAGATTAAGTATTTCCATAATTAACGGAGAAAGGTATTTGAGAAATATTGTGTGCCAAGATGTAATAATAAAATCTCTAATATGTCAATCAAATACTTCTTCGTGTCAATTGTTCTGTAACAGTTTTTCAGCTAACACATAACTATAACTTTCCTTTTCATTTTATTTAAAAAGTTCTCTTTAACTTATTGACTGAGTTTAACAGATAAAATATTTACTTTGACTTTAGAATGGATACAGTCGTATGCGCCTATCTATTTACATATCTGAAGTCTGTATGAAATACCTCTTGTGTGAAAACACAAATCTCTAGACGAGTAATCACAAATATTACTAAATAATGACACACTTTAATGGTAGAAATTTAACAACAAAAGCTGCATGAACATGCTACATTGCTACTGACTATATAGTTCTTCATATACAATCAATCAAGTTTATATAAAACACAGGCTATTAAGTAAAACAAACAAAATGGAAAACACCTTTAAATTTAAAATATAGAATTACATGATGTTATGGTTTTTATTTCTTTTCTTTATATCTTAACATGTTTTGTTTATTTAAACAAAACATTTTTTTCCAGAATAGTGGTAAAGTAATATTAGCAAAATTTCAGAACCTTATTCTAAAAAAAAAGCATAAATTAAAACAAAAACATAGAACAATAAAACTGACATAAAGTAAATGTTCTGAAATTTCAGCAAAAACATAATACTGTAATCCTTTATCTGTACAACATAAGTTGTTACCCTCATTAAACAGACAAAAATTATAAATAAATGTTCCATTTTCACAGTTGGAGTTCCAATTTTATTATTGTTTAGACAATTTCTTTTTGTAGTAAAGAAAAAGATTCACTTGATAACAGAAAATAAATAAAATAAGTTAAAGAAATTTAGTTCAAAATAAAAATTGCGGTGTACCGCGACAATTGTTTTGTTAGTTAGTTTTCGTTTAATTTGATTTTTTTTTTGAAGAAATGTTTCACATCCTTAATCACTTCCAAACCATAATAAGCTTTAGAGCTAACAGTTCTCATGCAAATTAAATTAGGTAATAAAAATATAATTTAAGCCAGTTTTGATTTAGAGCTTTTGTACTACATTTTCCAAATTGCATCTCTTATGGAACATAAGACTATTTGATACTATTTGATACAAAAACACATAAAATGCAAATGCTAACATGTTTTTTTATAAAATTTAAATAAACTGAACATTAACAATAAGATCACAAATCAATCAGACAACAAACACGATTTACTTTAGAAAAGAAATCAAAGAATAAAATAACAAAACAAAGCTTTCAATAAAAAGTCTTTTCAATAAAAATACAACTTTCTGTCATGGACAATAGTATTGAATGTGTTTTTGTCAAACATACATAAACCAGGAGCGTACCTAGGCTACGTTGCAAGGACAGAAAAGTACAATATATTTAACTCGATAAACGGCATTAGAAAGGCCAACTATTTGTTGAATTTAATATCTAACATAAATTTACCATTATCCATAGGCGTCGGAAGAGGGAGCAAGGAAGGCCCTTGCCCCAGCCTGGGTTTAATATCTGAGCTTAAAATTCATTATTATACTATTGGATTGTTGAATGTTGAGGTTTATTTCTGAAATATTTATCTTGTTTGCTAATTTATATAATTTTAAAGGGTTTCGTATAGCAAAACTTTAAGCATCGCAGTGGTCAATAAAATATTAGTTTAAGGCAAACAACATTTTTTACAAGTTTTAGTAATTTCTGTGTTTAGTTTTTATTCAATGAATATTCTATACTGTCAGTAGTTTTTGCTCAATGAAAATTTACAGTCCTTTACTTGCAAACAAGAACTTTATATAAGATTATAAAAGATATCCAGATAAAATAGCGAAAAATTTTTGTCAAATTGGTATAGGAAAAATCGTTTAAAATTGTTAAGAAAAATGAGCTAAAATTGTTAAAATCATCGCAATAATACCAAAAATTACTGAGACGGCGACAAAAAGGGGAATATAAAATAACACAAAAATATAATAGGGCTGGAATCTCAAAGCTATGAGCTATCAATTAACGACCAACAAAAATCTGTTCAATAGACATTTTTTTGTAAATCTAAAACAAACAGTCCTCCCAATTCTCATACTCTAAATCCTACATTCATACGATTTAATTAGAGTCATTTTCTAAAGTAATATCTGACCGCATACAGCGTTCCACTGTATACATAAATTCATATTTTAGTGTACTACGTCACATGGTATTTCTCCCTCAAATCATTTAACTTGTTGTTATATGTCAATGCCGTAATCAATTTTTTTTGGTTAATTTTATTTTCTTTCTATGTGAAACAATAGTACATTTTGCTACAAGAGATTTAAAACGGTGCTTTTTTTAGTGAAAATTTGTTCACGAGACGCGTGAGCGTCGAGTGGAGTAATTTCACGAACGCAAAATGTTTTTATCTCGCGTAGGAAATACAATTTTTTCTATGATTTTTGTAAAAATATAAACAACATTTATTAGAAATTAATAAATTATAAATCGACAAAATAGCATTCAAAATTCATATTCTATTTCTTTATGGTTGCTTTGTTTTAAAAAGTTTGTAAAATTAAATGAAAATACCATAGCAACTACAATTTGTTAATAATTTTCCCACTAAAAGAAAAAAAATCATTTTCAAAGGGGATTAAGCCTGCTTGAAAATAGACTTTTCATCTACTATCATAGAAAAATTCAATTTTTTTGTGTTTGTTAAACGGACAATAAAATAAAGTATATGATTCTGCGTAGATCTTACCATCATTTGATAGGGTGCTCCACCTTGTAATGTTTGACTGAAATGTATTCTCATTAATAATAATTGATTGCATTTTGAAGGATCTTATTGTTATGATTTGATGATTTTCAATGTATGGGTAAAATTTTGTGTTTGATAAAATGTGAAAGCCACAATGACAGAGATAAATAAAAAGTCTCTTTTTTAAAAAAAGTCGTTCTGTGAAACGATTGATAATTATAAAGTTAGTTAAGTTTTAAGTTTCGAAAAAATATCATAAATTATAGATGATAGTGATTGTTGCTTTAAATTCATTTTTGGTATTATGTACATATATGTACATTTTTGCTGTTGTAAAGAAATATTTAATTAAAAATAAAAAATAAAAAAATAATAAGTTTGTGATTCGTTCGTTCATTTAGTTTTTTTGTTCCAATTTGTTTCCAATTTCAAACGATAATCTTTTTTGGAAGCCGAACTATTTTATAGTCAATTGAGGAATTGATATGATAAGGAATTTGAATGATATTGAGGAGGGTACATCTTACAATAAAAATGAATCTAAAATAGATTTAATCGAATCGAAGTGAAATCAATATGAACGTTTTCAGATGGCGATTATGTCAATCGACACATTAATCGACATCTACCCATAGTTCATACCTAATATTTTCTTATAAGTTCAAAAACTTTCTCATTAAGATATCTTTCTCATTAATGTAAATGCTTATTTTAAATAATTACAGCTGACACGAGCATTTTTTTCAAACAACTGTTTAAATTCGCCCATTAATTTTTTTAGGAAGCCTCACCATTTTTTTTAAATGGTTCTTTTTAATAATTACAACTTTTAAGAAAAAACGACATTTAATACGAACCAACTTAGCATTTTTCAACTTACTGTTCCTATTAGTTCAGAAAACTTCTTAGAAAACCTCTTCATTTATTCTAAATGCTTCATTTCAATAATAACGACTTTTGTGAAACAGACTACATTTTATCAATAACACGACCTGACATTTTCCAACCCAACTGTTTCTATCAGTCCAGAAAACTTCTCCATTTAGTGTAAACGCATCTTTAGACAGTTTTTGAAGAAAAAAACGACATGTACTCTGCAACATCCTGACATTTGCCAACTGTACTGCACATATTAGTCGTCAGTGAACAAAACTGGATGCACTCAAAAAACTTCTCACAATATTTTCCAAATGTTTCTATTATTTAGAAGGGGTGGAAGCCGAATTCACACAAAGCATTTCTCAAAAACAATCGTCCTAATAATTACAACTTTTGTTAAAAATTAACTTTAAAGATTAAATATCGTTAATCTGCAATAACATGAAATTTTTCAACTGTTCCTATTAGGTGGGAGTAGCTGAAGCTGGATATAACTATATTTCATATCCAATTTCATTTTGAATTATATTTCAAATCATACAAATCATTAATTTTATTTTCAAATGTTTCTAATAAAAAATCCTAGCCATTTTATGTTTGTCAAACAAATTGGGTAAGAAAATGTATGAATTTTTTTATTAAATACGTATAATACAATAATCAGGCTCCTATGGTCTCACACACAGATGCCGACCATCAAGATGTTTCCTTATTCAATGTTACTGCTCATCATCGCCTAAAATATTCGGTTTTTATTATATTGTATAATTAAATTCTGATATACTTAGATGATTTGCAATGCTAAATAAATATTTTCAAATTTTGGAATGGCACATTATCGCATATTTATTCTAAAGTGGTTAATAATAAAGAAATAAAAAACAAATAATAATATGCAAATTTTCTGTTTTTGATACACTTCCGGTACAGTTAACGAGCACGTCGTGCTTTTCGATCTCACCATTAATTAAACCTATTTTTAGAAACAAAAAATGTTGAAATCGCTTCAGCGGCTTTCTATTTTTCGTCGGATATGAAGGAGGGTCGGCCGGCAGACAGACAAACATTTGCTTTTTTAGAATCGTTAGGATCTACATTTTTATTCATTTCGGTGTCCTCCACGAAATTTTTGAATTGAATGGAATTAAGCCAAGTTACCTTTGGTTCGCTCATCGAACAACGCCTAACAGATAAAACATATTTATACGTGAAGAACGAGCGAACTACTTTAACTGATACCATTGGTCATACTTTATGTTTTAAATGACTGATATCTTTTGAAAGAAATTCACGTCGCCTGTTTTTTCTATAAAACTCTTTCAAGTTTCTCCAATTCAGCACCGCATAGTTTATTTTTAATTGATGTCAAAATTGAAAATTGTTTCGGTACTGTCATTCCATGTTTTACCGAACGAGTAAGGTTTCGGTCAAAAATGTGTATAGACGAACTGCATAGAGTGATATGTATTTTTTTTTGCTTCTTCAATTTGATAGCTTGATGGAAATGGTCGTTTGAACATTCTCAAAAAATTATTAGGTTTCCGAACATTCTCATAAAAATTAGATGTTCAAACGAGCATTTCTTTGAAAATAATAAATTCGCCGATTCAATCAAATGGACTTTCTTAGGAAATTTAATTATCTACAAAACGATGCTATCAGAAATTGAAAAAAAAAATTTAAGCAGTTATTCATTTTTGCGCAAAACGTCGTTCTCTCCATGTTAATTATATGGGAAACAAACTCGGTTTGCGCCGCTCACAGATTTGATTTGATTTGATAGAAAGCTGAAATTACGTTTAAAATTGGTGAAAGTATAATGCTAAAACAGGAGCCATTAGGAACACAAAAATCAAAAATAAAAACAACACCGTAGTACATTTTGGCACAAAACATTAACCTATGGAACCGAAAACACAAATATAAAAAAATCCGCTCTGCAAAGAAGCGTTGCCAAGTGTACACATGGTAACGCTCCTTCGTATTCTTAAAAAAAAAATTGATCCTCGACAGTTGATTGTCGTAGTTTCCATAAAGGAATTCAAGCTTCAAGGAATGTCGTTACTATTTTTATAGAAAATGTATCAGCTTTAGCAGTCTTTGCAGTTGTGCTTGCCATTGCATTTGATATGACTGGGTTACAAAACATTTGTGTGTTTTGTCAAACGCAAATGTGACTGATATTGTGTGCTCAAATGAATATGATCAATTTTAAAAATGAACTGGCAAGCCTGGCAAGAAATCAAAAGATCGTTGTTTTTCGACTGAATTTTAAATATATGAAGGATGCAAATTAACTTCTTAGAACGAGCTCTGAGATTATCTCTACTAGCCATGATCGCTTTGTGAGAATTGAGCTAAGACTAATTTTGAATGCTCATCTGAAACAATAAATGTATGATTTTGTATGATTTTGCTCATTATGTTGTTATGAAGTCCGTGTTCTAACAATTTTGTGCCAGAAAGCAGATTTATGCAGACGTTATAAATGATATCTAAAAATTTTACATTTTCGAAAATAAGTCAAAAATTGTGCTTTCAAAAATTACAAAAAAAACTGTTTTGCACTAAAAAAAATCACCTTTCATATGACACTTCACATAGCATGATCAAAAATATTTTTTTTTTCAAAATTTCTACTTTAAACCCCCTCCAACGAACATTTGAAATTATAACTACCGAAAAAAAACTTTGGTTTCGATTTAGCAAAACCCCTACCCATATGAATTTTTTTAAATTTTGTCTTTTGTAATGTTCGTAGATAAAGTTTGTCCCCCAAACAAAATTTTTACATTTTTGAAAATAAATCGAAAACTGTGCTTTCAAAAATTACACAAAAAACTGTTTTGCACTACAAAAAAAATCACCTTTCATATGACATCCCCCCCCCCCCCCCCACATGCCATGATCAAAAATAATTTTTTTCAAAATTTCTACTTTAAGGGGCTCCGATGAACATTTGAAATTATAACTACCAAAAAAAATATTGGTTTCGATATAACAAAATCCCTACAATCAAGAGTTTTTTTAAATTTTTTCTTTTGTAATGTTCGAAGTTAAGGGGGGGACAAGAAAAAACACTCGTTTTTGGTAATAACTCAAAAACTAACCAGTCGAAAACTCAATGAAAATTTTTTTGAAATACTTCCATTTTTTCGATTTTTCTAAACCAAACTCGATTCCTTAAAAAAAACTTTTTTTTTATTATCTGCTTATCTATGTCAACAAAATATAGATAAAAACAAATATATGAAATTTTTTTATTATCATCAGGTATGGGAAAACATATTTAATAACTGCAGAAAATTTCAAGTTGGTAGCACTTATAGTTTGAGAGTAAATTGATTATGTAGAAATTTGGACGGACACCGAAGTCTCACTAATAGGGTACCGTTTTTACTTTTTCAAAGTACGGAACCCTAAAAACAGTTTATAAATGAAGAAAATGAGAATCAAAATAACAAATGATTACAATTTATCTCACTCTCTTTTAATATTTATTTTATATTTAATATTTATTTAGCGTGACGATGACTCGATAATATAAATTTTCCCCATACAAAGTCGCAGAACGCGCCAAATGAAGTTTTCACTTCAAAAACAAATTATAAATCAAGAAAATGAGAATAAAAAATAAGAAAATAACAAAAGATTACAATTTATCTTACTCTCTTTTAATATTTATTTTATATTTAATATTTATTTAGCGTGAAGATGACTCGAATATATCAATTATTCCCCATACAAAATCGCACAACGCACCTAAAGAAGTTTTCACTTCAAAAATTTTTTCGCAAATAATGAAAAAGATTTCATTAATTATTATAGGACACTAGAGAGGGGAACAGCCGATCGCAGAAGTATTTGTAAAAATAATAAAACGAACGAAAGTTCAAAGATCTAATGCTTGTAATGATTTTTAATTTAACTTATAATAATAAGAGAAGTAAAAACAATAAACGACAGTACACTGTATTCAAGTTGATCAGATTTATGATAAATATAAATATCATAAACGCCTATCACCTTTGTTAAAAATTGTTATTTTAACAATTTTTAGTGGCCCTATTTATAAATAAGTTTGGAGAGAAAGAAAGAAGACTAGTTTTTCTTTTGGAATGAAAATAAATTTAATATAAGAATTTCATTTATTAAATTTATCATTATTATCTTTATTGAATATAAATTTGAAATAAAACGAACTGAAATGAATTAAAAATACAGGAACATAGAAAGGAAACAAAAATTTAAACACTAAAAAAAACAATAAATTTTTTTTTAAAGAACTAATAACATTTAAAAAATAAAAACTTCTAAAAGTCGAAAAAATGAAATCAAATACGTATAACCGGTTGACTCTAGTTGAGCCATATCTTCAGGGCTTGAAATACCTGCCATAAACGTGAACAAAGACCTGAATAAAGTCGCCGACTGGGGTGACCAAAACCTTGTCAATTTCAACTCCACCAAAACACAGCTGTTGATTGTTTCCAGATTAAAGACCGAGTTCCCCAAAGATATTTTATTTAGTATGTGTGATGAACCAATAGGTGAATGTAAAAACATTCGTTTATTGGGTGTCACAGTTTCAAATGACCTACTCTGGAACGATCATGTAATGGCGATGGCAAAAAGCGCGTCTAAAAAACTCGGCCTCCTAAATAGATGCAAAAAATTTTTCACTCCATACCAATTGCTCCATGTTTATAAGTCCTATATTCGTCCCTGTATGGAGTACTGCTGTCAAGTTTGGGGTGCTGCCTCTGTTTCCATCTTGGCCCTCTTGGACTCTGTTCAAAAGCGAGCTATACGAATTGTAGGTGATCGAACTTTGACATCACAACTTGATTCCCTACAACATCGTCGCACTGTTGCTGACCTCGTTGTTTTTTACAAATATCGTCATCAGCAGTGCTCAGATGAAATCAGCGGCATCATGCCTCAAACTTATTCTTACCCCCGTTCCACTCGGCAATCGGCTGCCGCAACCAGTGAAACGGTAAAGATCCCGCGCTGTCATACTGGCAGATCGCAGAGAGACTTCTTTGTCCGAGCTGCGTACAAATGGAATAGTTTGCCGGAACACTTAGCCTCAGGTGGCTTCAACCCACAGATGTTTAAAAAAAGCGTTAATCTACACCTCAGAACGCCAGTTGTTGTGGGACCCAGGTCTAGACCTAGGTCTTAAAAGGTATTTATGTGTTGTTGTGACACATATTCTAAACCCTATTACACAACACATTTTATTAAAAAAAAAAAAAAAAAAAAAAAAACCTGCCACGAGATAGCTTACAATAGGGCAAATATTTAATTGTATACGACGAACCTGATCAGGACCTAATCCAACTATCCCAATCAGGCACTAATAAGACAAAACGTTGCACTCATGATCAGGTCCCAATCAAACTACAGCAACCCTGATTGGAGCCCTCATTTCAGCCTTAACACCCCGAGCCGAAATTTGCTAGGACGCAAATCCTGATCAGGTTTGCCCTAGTTCAATTGGGGTCCTGATCATGAGTGCAACGCTTTTGCCAACCAAGTCCTGATTGGGATAGTCGTACCAAGCCCTAAATAAGTATAAAATATAAAATCAAGCAGGGCAACCCTAGGAAGGCATTTTGTATCAGGCCTTGATCAGGTTGCCCAACTAGGAATCAATTACGAAAAATCAAATCAAAGCCGGATATATTTAAATAAGGTTAACCCTTAAAGAGTATTCTAATTCAGGCTCGGAACAAGTCTACATTGGATTATCCTGAAAAGTCTTGCCCTCTCTGGTCCTAATCACGCCCTGACTGTATTCGCAAGCTTTCCCTAACTAATTTCTGCTCGGAAAATTAGTTTCTTTTCCTTGACTTATAAAGTTTTGTATTGAGAAATCCTCAGTTATAAAATTAGATCATTTTATTAATTATTTTTTATTAATTTTTCAATTGGTTGTTTTTTTGATTAAACGGGAAATTAACGTACCATATCCTCTACAAAATCGATGTGATTTAGGAAACAACAATTGATAAGAGAGTTGCTGTTCGATAATTAGTATCGATTAGTGAGTGAGTATTAGTCAATCAGTGAATATCAGGCAGTGTCAACCAGTCAGTCGAGTTTAGTGAATTTTATATGAAAATATATTAGTGAAATTGTCTTTAATGCAACATAAACAACAATAAAATAAGATATATGTATAAAGTAAATAAAGGATTAAGATTTTAAAATAAAGAAATTATTGAAATTGATTATAAAAATATTTAAGTTTTGAAGAAACAAACCTAATATTTAAAATATGATCCTGATATGATTTTGAAGGTTGATATATAGTAAAAGAACTTTGGTTTGGACTCGTATTCTAACGTTGAAAGATTTACAAGTCTTCATTTAAAAAACAAAGTTTCAAATCAAAACACTACGAAATTAATTTAAAGCCATTTTTAGGCAAAATTTAATCAAGTAATATACATACCTAAATATAGCATAAATCTATCAGAATAAAATTATATTTATTATATATATATATATATCACAACAATCCATTTCACTTCAAAGTTAGGTATAGAATATTCATTTTAATTTGAAAACAGTGAGTCTCGTAATGTACGAGACGTAATACCTGTCTAACGTTTAACATAAATTTAAAATTTTTCAAAAAAAAATTAGATCAAATAGATTCACAATTTCAAACAATTTCTTTTTTGTTAAAAACAACAAACGAACATCGAAATCAAAATCAGAAACCATACAAAAATTTACATACAATAGACCTTGAGATGTTTATAGAAGATTGTCTCATTCAAATATCAAGACAAACCGTTTTTATTCTTTTCATCGATTTTCTTGTATTTTATTTATATGAAACATTATTATGAAAGATATTGTAACAATTTTATATATTTATTTTAATTTCTTTATTTTTATATATTTAAAACTGTTGAATTTTTTGATCTCCGTAATATTTAGAAATTAATGAAATAAACCATGTTTATTTATTTATAAAAAGAAATACAAATTTTGATTTTGAAAAGTACAAAATAATTAATGATTGCTAAACAAATGTTTGTGCAAACAAAACGAAAATAATTTAAAATGTTTTTTTAAATCTTTTTATATCATTCTAGAATGATGACGACTGAAAATTTAAAGAAAAGGAAAAAAGCAAGGAAAATAAATAAAACAAAAGATTAATTTAATAAATTATGAATTTATTTAATTTTATATCTGCATAATGCAAACATATTATTATTTTTAATGATGTTACTATTTACATATTAAATTACTTTAATTAAAACAAAGCCAAGCAACTGGCTGATTGTACAACCAAATCTTATTTCCTTATTAGATATGTATGACTGTATGAGTTTTGTCAAAGATGCCAGTAGACATATAACAAAACTTTTTAAAAAAACACATATTTAAAATAACAAGCTTCTTGTATTCTCGCACCGCTTGATTGTGTTTTTTATTTTGATAATTTCTTTTCATTCCCAACGGTACCATCCTTGAAACAATTGTTAAAACAAAACGATATGTTTGATTTGGACAGAGGTTTTTGTTGTTCATTTTAAATTGCTATTTCTTTGATATAACAGAATAACAAATCATCTATTTCTAGATTTATTTTCTTTAGAAGCAAATAAGATAAAAATTATGTATAATGTTGTTCGGAAAGTATGTTCATTTTTTCCATCAGAGGACTTAATGGTATTTTTCACAGCAAACTTCACACTTAAGCCACAGAATCATTTAATATTTTGACAGGTGATATAGCAAGGCTTGTTTGTGAAAAAGTTTAGCTTATTCTACGCTGTAGTTTTCGATGCCCTTTCAAATATGGAAAGTGAAAAGCAACATTTTCGACATATTTTATTATTTTATTATCGAAAAGGTAAAATGCTGTTCAAGCAAGAATAGTATATTTTCCTACAAGAGATGAAAACATTGTTTTTTACGTGAGCAAACATTTGTTCACGAGACGCACTAGCGTCGAGTGAGCCATGTTTACGAACGAAAAACGTTTTTATCTCTCGTAGGAAATGCAATTTTATGTGCCCATAATTATGAAAGTGGTCTAAGTCATATATTTCTTGTTTTGAGATATTTAAAGGTTTGCAAATGAATAAATTAAAAAACATTCCTCTATTATGAAAAATGTTGTTATAGGGCTTTGTTATTCTTCAATAATGAAAGTTTATTATGCATGTGAAATTTTGTATAAATCTCATTCCGAAATATGCTTTTCACAGTTTGAATTGACTAAGACTATTTTCAAAATTAACTGAACGTCGTGTAAATGACTTAACGCAAAAGCAAACTTTGAGATTCTAGTGTTATTTATTAATTATTTCCCGAACTCATTGTTTTGTTACCATTAACTTTCACTTAAAAAAGAGCAATTTTGACATTTAGGAGGAACAGCTCATTTTTATGGGCTTACGGTCCGACAATATAAAAACTTTGCAACACAAGGTTTTGGCAATTATTTTTGACATTTTGTTCGAATTTTTTGTTTCTTTTTCTTCAAATTTTATCTTAGATTACTATCATAATTAACACTAGATGAATTACATTTTTTTTGAAATAACAAGTTCTCTATAACGGAACTTTTTTGACAATGTCGTATAAATTACATTGGACTAATTTAGTTTGAAGTAATTTGATGCGATATAACGGATAAACTCATTTTTTTCAAATTTTGAATTAGGTCCACTTTCATAATTATGGGCACATATATAATCGATATTTACTATGAATTATAAGATTAGAAATCGAAAACATATAACATTTAAAACTCATTTTCTATTTTTTCATGCGGCTGCTTTGGTTAAAAAACTTTGTAAAATTATATGAAAAACCATAGCAACTACAATTTGTTATTCTTTTTACACTAGTGGAAAAAAAACTCATTTTTATTTGGCATTTAGCGTGATGAAAATAAACTTTTCGTATGCTATCATAGAAAAAAAAATTATTCGATGTGCATGGAGAAGATGTATTGACAGAAGGTCAGTGTTAAAAGTGGTTTAAAAAATGTCGATCCGGCAATGTTGATGTTAAAGATGGACCATGTTCTGGAAGGCCAGCTAAAGCAGATGAAGACACAATAAAGTCATTAATTGATTCACCGGCGAATAACACCTCGTGAGATTGCTGTGAGATTAAATTTATAAAATTCGACAGTTCATGATCATTTGAAACGTCTAGGTTTAATCTCAAAGCTCGACATATGGGTTCCTCATGTTCCTACACAAAGAAATTTGGGTCATCGCGTTGACGTCTGTGATTTGCTTCTCAAACGTCAAGAAAATAACCCATTTTTAAACTGTACCATCACTAGAAACGATAAATGGGCTATCTACAACAATGTTAAACGTACGAGATCATGGAGTAAAAAAGATGAACCGGCTCAAAGAAATCTCGAAAGCCGATACTCATAAGGAACAGGTTAAGAAAAGAAAAGGGATTACAAAGGACTGATTTTTTTTAGCTTCTACCAAAGAATACCACGATCAATTCTGAATTGTACTGTCATCAGCTGGACAAACTAAATGATTCACTTAAACAGAAAAGGTCAGAATCGATCAATAGTGTTGTGTTCCGCTAAGATAATGTGAAACCTTATATGTATAACCCAGCTAGCACAAATTTGTAGCAATGGAGCTAATGTAACAAATAAAACAGTCGCAAATTTAGGTATGTAACGCAACTGTAGCTTAATTGCGACAGAAATAGCAGAATTTAAGGTATATTTTGTAACAAATTTGGTCGCAATGAGGTGACAAATGTGTTATAGCTATGTTTAAAATGTGCTGTTGTAACATACTGAAGTTGCACGCAACAAGATGAAACAATGTATATTTTTTTATTTCAGTTGTATTTTTATTTTGTAATGTTTTAAAAATGTTTTTAATAAGTATTCCTTTACATGATTTTTATTGAAATAATTTTTAAGTTTTAAAAATCAGACATTACTCAATACGTACTTTGAACTTGAAAAAATTTCATGATTTCCAGACCAAAATTTTATAACGGATGCCATTTTGTCGATGAGTGTGGGTGTTTTACCTCTGGAAAATTTACGCGCCACCAAAAAATTAATATTTGAAAAATAATTGGAAAATTAGAAAATTTTCGAACTTTTATTATCACCATAAAATCCATAAATATATATTTAAATACATTTTTAAATGCTTCTTGTATCATATTGCACAGAAAATTGTTATAGGAAATAAATAAAACTATAGAAAATCGTATTAGAATTTTCTCAAATAAAACCACATGGTGTAGGAAATACATAGAGCAAAGTAAAATATGGTGAACATACAGCTTTAAAACAGATTTCTCCCAAAGTTCATGAAATTGAATGAAAACCTCATTACAATGTCCTTGTAACTAATTGTCTATCTAAAATTATAGTGTTCGATCCGTTTTCTTCTTCTGTCATTGCAACTGTATAACAACCTCATTGCAGCGTCATTGTTACTAGTTCAACTACAATGTTCGAACCTTGTTTCTTCTATCATTGCATCTAAATAAAAACCTCACTCCAGCGTCCTTGTAACAATAACTTGAGGAAAATATGTTCGTCACATCAAGGTTGCTAGTTCGTTACTGGATTTGTGGCAGCTACAATAAAATAACATTTTTAACATGTGCTACAAAAAGAAATGTTTTATGAACGTTGATTTAACTTAAACATAATTTCTTTTTGTGTAAGTTTTACATAACAACAATTGTGTTTTTCCGTAACTTGTGTAACAACAATTGTGTTTTTCCGTAACAAAATTAAAACAGTATTGTAACTGAGCCGAATGATTTGTTGCCAATCGCTAATATGAAGCTGTAATACAACCCATATGTGACTAAATTTGTTTCAAAAATCTGAATTACAACCGAAATGTTACATATTTATGTTACAAATTGAAATCTGTGCTAGCTGGGAAGTTCGTAACTCGTCAAAAGCTTTTGTCACATGTTTTATGTAGACGAAATCTAGAAAACCGCTGGAGGGATTTCAAAAAATTTTATTCTACACTTAAGTATAATCAATGGTAAAAACCGAAATGTGTTCGATAACTGTACCGGAAGTGTGTCAAAAAAATCGTCAAGTGTGTCAAAACAAGAAAATTTGCATACTCTTTGCTTAAAAATCGTTCATTCTAAGTGATAATGAGTATAGTAACATTGAATGTGGAGTAATCTTGATGGTCGGCATTGGTATGCGAGACCAACAACTTGATTATTGCATTATAAGTTTGTCAAAAAAATATTGTCAAGTGTGTCACAAGAATCATTTTCATTTATATTTTTACCCAATTTTTTGGAAAAAAATGGAATTAGTTATTTGTATGACATGAAATGTAATTGAACATGAAATTGGAGCAACTGATAGGAACAGTTGGAAAATATCAAGTTGTTGCAGACTAAATGTCATTTTTTAACAATTGTAGTTCCTAGGGCAATATTTATTGAGAATTTTTTTGTGTGAATCATCTTGGAAAAAGTTTGAATTTTTGATTTTGTTATAATTTTTGCAATGTTTTTAGAATTTTGAAAAAAGTTCCAATTTGTAATGATTTTTAGAATATTTTTATGAAGTTTGAAAATGTTTAAATTTTTAATTTTATTATAATTTTTGCAATAGTTTTAGAATTTTGAAAATGTTTATATATTGATTTTATTATAACTTTTCCAATATTTTGGTTTAAAATCAAAATCAAACGTTAAAATATATATTTTGATTCCAAAAAATTACAGCGCATTAGGGACATAATAAGGTACGTTTTTACCAAATTAGGTGAGCAAAAAAATTTTTTTGTGGGAGATAAAAATTAAAAACAAAAAGACTTTTTTTCGGTTTTTTCTATTTTCATGGCAAATTTTAGGTTATGTGAAAAAATGGCCTTTATGTGAATGTTACAGACCTTTTTATTACCTACAACTTTCACTTTAAACTTTTTTCAATAGGGTATAGTTTTGCTGAAAATCGTGAAAAACCTTTTTCTACCCCTCAGCTCTTGTAACTCGAATCACCTTTAATTTATGTTTCCCATCATTTAGGAATTTTGGGAATTTTGAAAATAGTTTCAATATTTGATTAAATTATAATTTTTGCAATATTTTAAGAATTTTGGAAAAAGTTGCAATTTTTGATTTTGTTATAAGTTTTGCAATATTTTTAGAATTTTGAAAAAAAATATAAACTTTTGATTTTTTTTTTTTATTTATTAGTTAGACATGTTTAGCACACTAAATATGAAATATTCATTATTCCGACTCTTTGAATATCCGAAGATACCATGTCAACTATAAAGGAAGGAGATGAGGAAAATGGAAGGAAAGGGGATATAGGGACAACTATACTAATTGTTTTAAATGATGATGTACATTCTCTTTAAATGATTGAGGAGAAAATTCATCGAGAAATACAGAGGAAGGCATTGAGTTCCACAATTTGGCCATTCTATTAAAATAGTCGTTCTGGAAGGACACAGTTCAACAACGAGGTATTTGACCAACAAATGGATGAGATAACTCGGCAGCTCTTGTTTGTGGATTATACTGCGCACATGGTGGAAGGGTGTTTTGAATTTCCTTAGAGGAGAATTCGTTAAAGTTATATTTATAGTATATTGACAATTCAGCCACATTTCTTCTGTCCTGGAGCGAATCAAGCTGGTCTGTTAGTTTGGTATTACCAACCAACCGTATTGCTTTTCCCTTTACATGACAGCAGTATTCCATACATGGACGAATAAAGGACTTGAAGATTAGCAAAATTTGCTCGGGATTGAAATACTTTTTACATCGACTCAAGAATCCTAATTTTTGCATAGTAGATTTAGCGAGGTTGAACACATGTTTATTCCATTTCAGATTATTTTTAATATCCACTCCAAGAAGTCTAACTGATTCAACCTCACGCAGTTCCTCATGGTTTATCTTAATGAGGAAATTTTTATGTCGCCATATTCGTGAAAGACGGCAAAGTTTGCTTTTGGTTGGATTAAATGAAACAAGATTACGATCACCACCATTCCATTATACGATCCAGGTCTTTGTTGATAGAGTCAATTAGCAGCTCTCTATCAGTGGCAACTGCATTATGAGATTGAAATTTAGAAGATGCATGTGATGCATGCATTGTGCAGTCATCCGCAAAACTATATGTATTGGGTGCACTGTGGAGATAAGTGATAGTGCAGAACCTTGAGGAACCCCAGCATTAGTTGTGAAAGTAGTGGATGTGATACCATCTAAATTAACATGAAATTGGCGATCTGTAAGAAAACTATGAATCCATGAGACAGTAAGATGGTCTCTGCCATATTTTAATTTAGCTATGAGATTTTTATGCCGCACTTTATCAAATGCTTTAGAAATGTCAAGTGAGATATTGAATATCTCTCCATGGTTTTCCAGCGATTTGTTCCAGAGATGGGATACGTAGGCTAACAGATCACCTGTTGCATGACTTCTACGAAATCCATACTGCTTATCATCAATAATTCGCGACATTTCCAAATAATCTATTAGATTGTAGTTAACATATTTTTCAAATATTTTAGCCAAAACCGACAGAATTGCGATTGGTCTATAATTGTTAGGGTCTATCTTACTGCCTTTCTTTGATATGGGTTGAACGCTGGCCAGTTTTCAAGAATCGGGAAATATTCCGGTTTCATAAGATAAATAGAAATTTTTTGTTAAAATTGGAGCTCGTTGCCTAGCAAAGTTTTTAAGAATGAGGGGTGGAATATCGTCGGGGCCAGCAGATTTGTTGATATTGATAAAAAGAAGCATTTTCCGTACAATATTGCAACGAAAAATAATTGGTTTCATTTTCGTTACAACTGGGGAAGTGAGTGTGGGAGAATGGGGAGGTTCAACTATGTTTGAGTTTTCTGCGAAAATACGACCCAAAAGAGCCGCCTTTTATTTTGAGTCGCTCACGGGAATGTCATTCAGAACTAAGGCTGGAATAGAGGATCGAGTAAAATTACTTTGGACTGATTTAACTGCCTGAAAGAAACTACGTGAGCCAGATGGGTGCTCGGCGAATTTATTTGCTTTCTTCTGGATAAACGCGTCTTTGTGCAAGTCTATTTTGTATTTACTAATATTTCTGGCTTTCTTATAGGCGCTATGGGTTTCAGGTGTTTTATTTGAGTTATACGTCTTAAATGCCTTGCGGTTATTCCTCACTGCCTCACCAACATCCCCAACCAAGGCTCAGTTTTAGGAGTGATTAACCGATTTGGAATAAACCACCGCATTCCGTCTTTTATGATTTCAGAAATTCTTTTGCCGATGTGCTAGGATCTTGATCAACACAACAAATAGTTTTTATTATAATTGTATCATCTTTCCACTAAATTATATAAATTTATGAAATAAATAAATAAATAAATTTATGATCTGTTATAATTTTCCAGTAACGTATTGATGTTGTGTTAGTTCTGTATTAAATTTCTAAACAGAGATAAAATACTTGTACGTTTACAAAGAGTTTTACGTTTGATATACATTGGGCAGCGCTCAAAACTAAAACCAATGTCATCACAAAAGATTTTTGCCGAAAACTATGTACATCAAAATCCTTTACCCAGACCGAAGTCTTGATATCTCAGAGCTGTGAGATTTTAAACCCCTCATATTTTGTTGTATGACTTTTATGACTACAATCTTCTGATATACATTATGTATTTTTCCTACACTTATATTTTTGGTTACGTCATTACGTCAAATGATAGTATCGTCGTATATATAAGTTGTAAATTGAAAATGTATGTGTATGTTAAAGTACAAAGGGTCATTAAAGTAAATGAAAGGTTGGTTTTTGAGAACAATTAAGCTTAAGTACATGTTGGAAATCACTTGAATTTTGCAATTCGAAATAACTTTTCATTTCCTCTAAAATTCCTTTAGAAAAAATTTTGTTGTGTTTCGTGTCAGAATTTGAACTACATTCATCAGAGACACATTGTTCAAATTCCGTGTGTCTTACACAACTTAGCCAAAGCGGCGATGACGAAACATATTTTAATTTTGATGTTCAGATAATTTCTAAATTGAAACTTCATCATTTTTCATATTTACTTAAGTTGAATTTTTCATCTATGATTACATATTGAAAATTGTATTTATTTGGTATGACTTTACGTCAGATATTAAGTTTCGCATTGATTGGCAACAATCAATAATGACTTTACACTCGTGACTTAGGATGTTGATTAGAATGTTGACTTAGATGTTAACGAAATATTCTCTCATCCTATGAATTCACACATCGTAATATCTAGAAATTTAATACAAAAAATACCAAATAAATACAATTTTCAATATGTAATCATAGATGAAAAATTCAACTTAAGTAAATATGAAAAATGATGAAGTTTCAATTTAGAAATTATCTGAACATCAAAATTAAAATATGTTTCGTCATCGCCGCTTTGGCTAAGTTGTGTAAGACACACGGAATTTGAACAATGTGTCTCTGATGAATGTAGTTCAAATTCTGACACGAAACACAACAAAATTTTTTCTAAAGGAATTTTAGAGGAAATGAAAAGTTATTTCGAATTGCAAAATTCAAGTGATTTCCAACATGTACTTAAGCTTAATTGTTCTCAAAAACCAATCTGAAATTAAAAATTCCCTAATGTTGTCTATATTTCCTAACCAAAAATATAACAACATATTGACTTTACGTCAGATATTAAGTTTCGCATTGATTGGCAACAATCAATAATGACTTTACACTCGTGACTTAGGATGTTGATTAGAATGTTGACTTAGATGTTAACGAAATATTCTCTCATCCTATGAATTCACACATCGTAATATCTAGAAATTTAATACAAAAAATACCAAATAAATACAATTTTCAATATGTAATCATAGATGAAAAATTCAACTTAAGTAAATATGAAAAATGATGAAGTTTCAATTTAGAAATTATCTGAACATCAAAATTAAAATATGTTTCGTCATCGCCGCTTTGGCTAAGTTGTGTAAGACACACGGAATTTGAACAATGTGTCTCTGATGAATGTAGTTCAAATTCTGACACGAAACACAACAAACTTCTTTCTAAAGGAATTTTAGAGGAAATGAAAAGTTATTTCGAATTGCAAAATTCAAGTGATTTCCAACATGTACTTAAGCTTAATTGTTCTCAAAAACCAATCTGAAATTAAAAATTCCCTAATATTGTCTATATTTCCTAACCAAAAATATAACAACATATTGACTTTACGTCAGATATTAAGTTTCGCATTGATTGGCAACAATCAATAATGACTTTACACTCGTGACTTAGGATGTTGATTAGAATGTTGACTTAGATGTTAACGAAATATTCTCTCATCCTATGAATTCACACATCGTAATATCTAGAAATTTAATACAAAAAATACCAAGTAAATGAAAGGGTTAAAATTTAAATGAAAAATAATTAGAAATCAAAAATTTAATTTTTTGGCTTATACACAGAAACAATATTAATTTTCCATAAATTTATTTGGCAAATTATTTCAAAAAATATTAATTAAATCGTACATTCTATCTATACAAGGTATTATTATTTGTTTAACTTCCAAACTAATATATTTTCTTTCGTTAGAATCAATGTCCAAGTTATAAATCTGAATAAATTTGACACAATCGTTTATGATCAAGTCTTTCGGCGACTTAGTTAAGACTTATATATTATTCCTGATTTAGGTTATTATTTGAGTCTTTAAGATGGGTGTCTCCCTAAGGTGACCTCGAATACTAGTGTAGTGCCACAAATGTTTTATATGCCACTACTATGTGATAAAATGTAGTACTTTACACTATCGATGATCCTTAAACCAGACTGTAAGCTCCCTAACAACTTTTCTTAAAACACGTTTAGCAGGTTTATATTAAAGTATAGTTTTATTGGGTATTAACTTTTTTTTATGCATTAACAATTTGTTCACAACTTTTAGAAACTTTTAACCTATAAACTATATAGTGTTTTAGGTAACTAACTATATTAGATTTTTTAATCACTTTCACAATTTTTAACTGACACACTTTCAACTTATAACTTGTTAACTTGTTTTTTTACTGACGGTTTTATTACTAGATCTATTCTAAACTTAACTCCAACTCAACGACTGATTTTGATAGTTTTATGGTTACCGTTTGACTACCTACTTACTCGATTAATTAAAATGGATTTTAAAATTTGTAAACTGATTACGCGTTGCAAAAATTGTTGTTAGTTAATATCGAAACAATTGACCCACTGACCAAAACTGTAGTTTTTGTTTTTTTTTATATAATGCCAATATCGCGAATTTATTTTGATTTTGTTTTAACAAAACGATTTAGCAAATATTTGGAAATAACCCAGATTTTAGTAAAAGTAATTTATGAAATGCATAAAACTAGAATTTTGCTCAGCATTTGTTTTTAATATTAACTGAGTTTTAGGTCAATTGTTTTTTATTAATTGGTAAGATTTTGTAAGATATTGCGATAATAGTTTGTGGAGTTGTTGTAGGAAAACTCTGTAATTGGTTTTACTACATTCCTCCCTCATGAAAAAAAAAATTTTGTTTTTTCATCGTTAAAGTTAATTAACGATGAACACAAAATTTTGCCAAGTTATGTATGCTTTTGAAAAAATAAGTGTTTAACGTTATCTTAGTCTTATCTTGCTTACTGAGTACATAGCTAGATTTACTTCCGATTTGCAACTTTAGTTGAATAATACAAATAATCTAATCTTAAATTTATAAAAAGAAAAATTGTGAAATAACTTAAAATAACAGAAAAATTGTGAAAAGTTATGTGTCTACACAAATATTTTGTGTTTTATTAATCTTATTTAATTATATTTTTTTTTTGTTTATCGTCGTAATTAAATTAAAGGGGCCCTTATAATTTTAATTTGTATTTATATTAATTTAATTTTTGTTTAATCCATGTTAATGTTTTGTAAATATTTAATAAATTTAAACGGTTTACAGTTGTTTTGGGCCGTTCAGTTAAATTACTTATTTCTGTATAATTAAAACTTGTTTCTGTATGATTACGTTTTGAATGGACGACGGTATATGGTAAATTATTTGTTTTTATTTCTATTAAAATTTTCGTTACGTTTTGAGTGCTTGCATATCTTAAAAATTATTACGTTTCTGTATGATTACGTTTTGAATGGACGACGGTATATGGTAAATTATTTGTTTTTATTTCTATTAAAATTTTCGTTACGTTTTGAGTGCTTGCATATCTTAAAAATTAATGTTTTAATATAATATGTATATTTATGCTTAATGATTTTAAACTTATTATTTTGATTGATTGTATTGATCGGAATCAGTATTGATAGTAAGATTATTGTTTTTCGACTATTATTTTTCTTGTATATTGTATATGGCGTTGTAGAAATTGTTTAGATTTGAGTTATGGTTTAGGTTAGTATTAGAAATAAGTTGGTTTGATTGGCTTATGGTTTAAGTGAATATTAGGTTTAGGATAGGTTTGTTTGTGTTAGTGTTAGGTTTAGGCGGCATATAATAATATTGAAGAGCTGTAGTTTTTTAAAAGTGTGAAAATTTTGACTTTAGTACGTAATTTTGTAGAAAAATTATTTCTAATTTGATTTTTCTAATAATATATTTCAGAAGTATTTCCATTTTGAATTGGCATAAAACATTGATAAAATTTTGTAGCTCGTAGACAGAGTCATTCAATTGAGAAAAAGTTATTACTTTTTTGGTTTGTCATTTCTTGCAATTGATCGTATCTCAGATCGTATGGTTCGTATAGTTAGTTCGTAAGATCGTATAGTTACATATACGTCGATCGTATAGTTACATATTCCAAAATTGATTATGAAAACATAAGGTAGAAGGGAAAACAGCCATTGAAAGAGATTTGTCTTAAAGGTCATTACTTGTTCAGCATGCATCTGAATACTGTACATTGATGTGAACTTCTTTATTGGAGGCAATTTTTCGGTATCCTGATTACTTTTATGATTGGTTTTTGGCTTAGTTTTATATTTATCGTTAGTATAATTAGTTTTAGTAGAATTTGTATTTATTTTATGATTGTCAGCATGGAAGGTAAAAATTTTACTTGGACGTGCTAGTTTTTGAATTTTATAGATCGCCATCTTCTTGAATTTCGTTAGTTTGTCCGTATTTACTGTCGTACTTTGAGTTTTTGGTTTATAGTTTGGATTTGTGAGTATTTTAAGGTGAGTTTTATTGTTTGGTAGTTTATTTTCCGATAGAATAGTTGAAGGCAGATATTAATTTTTCTTAGAATTGATTTTTGATTTCTATTTCTGAAATCTGCTTTCGTTACGATTAGAATTAGTTTGGCATTTCAAAGTATTTTTTTAGTATTTTTTAATTTTGTTGGTATTGATAAAATTTGCATTGTGTTTGAAATGTTTATAGGAATATGCATCAAGTTTCGGGAAATGTTTTGTTTTAGAAATTCGGAATACAGAGTTGGCGTTGAAATAATTTCTGATACTAGGTGATCAATGCAGAATGAAATTGATAAAAAGGAGCGAAGCTATGTCCAATCCAAAAGATATGTCCGAAGATATGTCCGAAGATATGCTACAATCCAAAAGAACTACAAAATCGCTACAGTTTAATGTGTGATAAATATTGCTGCATCTACCTCCGGCATAGATTTAGTTGAAAATCAATGAAAAATTTTTTAAACGGATTTGAAACCGATATGTCTGACTACAACGATCGTATCGTGAGTTTTGTCTATAAAAAGTATTTTAACAAAACGGCAAAGAAAAAAAGGTGAACGAACCAAATAAAAACTCGTCCAGGTTGAAAACATGATCAAACTTGTTCAATGTAGGTAGAAGTGTGTTATTAAATTTGTTTAAAATCAACTAATAACATACTTTTATTTTCAGACTTTCAATATCACTGGAGTTAAAAAAAAAATTAAAAAAAAATAAAAAAAAAAAACTAAAAACAATACAAAAAATAAAAAAAAAAAAACAAAAAACAAAAAAATATTTAATATTTGTTTAAGTATTGTGAAAAGATGATAATTTTCCCAGTGAAAGTCTATGGGAACCGTTTTTCGGTGGTTATTCCTCCGTGGTATATCTAATTTTCAATATTTTTTTTGTAAACCATCTATGGCTAGATGTCGTCTTACATGCAAAATTTCATTTTGATATCTTTAATAGTTTGGGAGAAATATGTCCTCAAACGAAAATCCGAATCGGGGAAGAATGTCAGATGAGAAGGTTTATCAGTGTTTGTTATACTTAGTGAAGGAGTGTATGTTGTGTTTGAAGATGTGTGGTTAAATTGAGGGGATCTAAGCAGATTATAATCCATATTTGATGCAAATTTTGACGTTGTAGATGATAAACTTTATGTGACTTGAGCAATTGCATTGTCTGTTGTTCGCACTGATTTTTTTGTGGAAGATAAAAAATAATCGCGTAATGTGAATTCTAGGTCTTCGACTGGTTTGAATGGTTTGTTTTTAAAGACCAAAAAGGCTTTGCCTGTGATACGTGAAGTATCAAAAAGTGAAGTACAAAAGAAGTTGTGCAAGAAGTTGTGCACCTTCTCTCTAGGTCGGACCTAGAGACCTAGACCTAGATATGTTTTTGCTCGAATTACAAAAATTTCCATGTCTTCGTCAGTATTGTAGTCGTCACGGACTAGGTCGTCGATTAATTTTACCACATAATTTAGCATATTGAATGAAAAATATTTGAATTTTAGATTTTAAAAAAATTCCCGTTCTATTATACAACTTCGGTTGTTACACAACTAATACTAGCTTATATAATTGACTACAGTTAAAATTCTTACCAGATTATTTAATTTTACGTTCCACTTTGTTGTTTGTGTTCCTCTTGATTCCCAGTAGTTTAAGTTTTTTTTTTGACGTTGTGGTGGATGTGTTGATGACGGTTCTCGATCTCAGGTGTATTTGCTGTTCCACCTCCGTGGTTCATCTACTCCTTTCTGTCCTTATGTCGTAAAGGAAAAATCTGCTGCGCCAAAATCTAGTGCAAAATTCTTCAACACTACTAAATAATGTAAATGTATCGATATATTGAAGCCGTATTGATATAGATGTAAGAAATGCAGTGCAGATATTTCCGATACACTACTTATATTAAAATGTAGAGTAACTTGGTTGATGTAACAAAATGTAGTAGAACCTTTGATTTGGCAACTACTATTTATTTTATATATTAAAACTCAGTCACTATTGATACTGTAAAGTTTTTATTATATGAACATTCAAAAGTTTGTCTATTTAGTAGATAAGTCACCACAAAACTTATTTCATTACTTTTTATTATTACACACTTTTATTTAACTTGACTCTTGAGAGCTTTGATGGGTGGAATTTTGTGATTCATTTTTCAGTAACTTCCCATTATGTGATTGATCCCAAATTGAAAAGACAAGTTTGTTGAAGCAGTCAGTACGTATTTCTAAAACTTTTAAAGCAAAAAACTTTATAAATCTGAAGAAAAAAAATTCAAATTTTTCTTTATTCTGAAAGACCTAAAAAAATTGCACTGAAATCCTCATCCTCTGGTTGACTCATTTTGAGCGAAGGAATTTTGGTAATACTGTGTATATCATTATAATCATAGACATCATACATGTTTGTGTCATCTCATATGGATAAAAGGCCTTACATTATAAATAATGAACACAAAAAAAAATAAAAGTATGACATTTCGCTCAAAGCTTATAGACCTTTTTTCTTAAAGTTCAAATCGTTATTTTGGTGTAATTGACAGATTACATACAGCAATGATAATTAAAAATCAGTTATTATGTATGAAAATATGAAAATCCATAAGATCTGAATGCCCATTTCCCGCTCTGAAATTTTGCTCATACTGAGTATCTCATTATAATAGAGGACATATTACACATTTTTGTCATTTTTATATGAAAAAATGGCCTTAAATTGTAAATAATGAGTGATTTGTATTTCGAAAATTTTAAATAATTGTTATTTCTTCTAAATCCAGATTGCTTTGTGTTCTCGTTAAGTTTTTTTTACTATAGTTGCATAATTATTATTTTTTCAATACATTTTAATACATAATTAATGATTTCTAATTATCATTGCTGTATGTAATCTGTCAATTACACACAGTAATATAACGATTCGAATTTTAAGGAAAAAGCTTTATAATACAGACCTTTTTTCCGAAAAAACTTGACATTTGGGCGAAATCTCATATTTAATAATTTATGTACAACTTAAAATTAATACAATGAGCAAAGAAACGTACTAAAATTTTACACTGGATGTTTAAATAACGTTATAGTGCAATTAACCTTATTAAAATTACTTTAAATTTCAAAGAATATTAAATTTTCGGTAAGTGATTTAATTGCTAGTTTTACTTATGGTGTATTTTCTGTGAAATAATGTGGTTAACTTATTTGTAGGTAAAATTATATAACTAAAAACTCTAAAATAAAAAAATAAATAAAAAAAATTTAAAAAACACACTTTTTGAAAAACGAACTAAAAAGTAGAAAATAAATTTTGCATTAACACCAGCGTTATGTCTTTTATAATTATATTTCCTTTGAAATTGTTAGAAGAAAAAATATTTAAATGGGATTTAACACACCTTAGCATAGATGCAAATATTAAATTTTTGACTAATTTAAAATGCTAATTTTCGATTGACAAACAGTTTTCCGTTCCCATTTGTTACATAAAATAAAACTGGGTGGCGCATTCAGAAAGGAAAGGGAATAAACGTTGGTAGTCTCTCTTGTTAGAGATTAACATAGAATACGTTTGTTCCTTTTCTATATTAATGTATGCGTCACCCACTTTTATTTTATGTAACAAATGGGAACGGAAAACTGTTTGTCAATCGAAAATTAGCATTTTAAATTAGTCAAAAATTTAATATTTGCATCTATGCTAAGATGTGTTAAATCCCGTTTAAATATTTTTTCTTCTAACAATTTCAAAGGAAATATAATTATAAAAGACATAACGCTGGTGTTAATGCAAAATTTATTTTCTACTTTTTAGTTCGTTTTTCAAAAAGTGTGTTTTTTAAATTTTTTTTATTTTTATTTATTAAAACTTATTTTATTACTTTTTGTAAATCAGTAATTAAGTGAATTATATTCACAAACACTTATTTATACGTATTACAGATTATGTATAGGCAATTGTAATTGTAAATTACATATATTCTTTCAGTTGCTACTTTAAAACTGACTTGACTTGAACTGTTTGGATGCTTAATTATTACTTTTTTTATTGTTAAAAATTTAACGACGATTAACAACGATTTTGATGGTTTTATGGTCACAATTCGGACTTGTTTACTCGATTAATTAAAGTGGTTTTAAAATTTGGAAATTGATTACGCGTTGCAAAAATTATTGTTAGTTAATATCGAAACAATTGAACCACTGACCAATTCTGTAGTTTTTGTTTTTTTATATAATGCCAATGTCGAGAATTTATTTTAATTTTATTTTAACAAAACGATTTAGCAAATATTTGGAAATAACCCAGATTTTAGTAAAAGTAATTTATGAATTACATAACACTAGAATTTTGCTCAGCATTTGTTTTTAATATTAATTGATAGTTTTAGGTCAATTGAATTGTATTGGTAAGATTGGTTGGTAAGGTAAGATTGGTAGGATTTTTTGTAAGATTTTTGTAAGATATTGCGATAAAAGTTTGGGGAGTTGTTGTAGGAAAACTCTGTAATTGGTTTTACTACACTAGGTCGGTTACTTGTAGGTCGTAAAATGACGTTGTTTTGTGGCCATACAACTAGTACGTTCCAACGTATTAAAACATTATTTTCAAACAAAATTTAAAATTAAAAATGATAGTTTTTAGAATATGCTTTATAGATTTGGAACGCTTTATGCATTATAGACTAAGGAACAATATTTTGTTGTTTTTTAATGAACGTGGGTGCCGCAAAAAGTATTTGGAGGGCCGCAAAAATATTGCCAGATTTTTTTGAGTATATTTAACTTAATTAAATAATTAAATAATTTTATAAATCAATATCGTTTTTTAAATCTAGGTGTACGAATTTGTATGCAATTATTTGTCAATAAATAGTAAATACTTTAAATACTGATAATAATGCATATCATTTTTGGATCATTATATTTCGAGTTTATGCAACACATACGAATTGACATAGCGGAAGCTAGGATGCATAAAAACAATTGTTAGGAAGACACCCTCCTTCATCGTTTTATCTAATTTTGCCCAAACACATAGAAATCTTTTAAAGATGTTTAGTCATAACATCAAAATTGAACAGGGAACTAAAATTTATCAAATTTATTAGTGCCAAACAGAATTTAAATTTTCAGCGATGTGAAAATTTCGTCTTCGTAACCAAGTAAAATTATAATTCGTTTTTTATAAAAATATGGACATGTCAACAACAACGACAGCTAAACAGAACTATGATAAAGTTAATTCTACTCTTCTGTTCATTTCCATATTTGGGCGAGATCAACTTTAACAACTAGCTTGTCGAGGTTTCTGCAAACTTGAACGGCTTGTGCAAGCAAAGTGCAAATAAAATAGCTGAAATGAAACTGATACTGGGATAAAATGAAATATTTATGGTTGCAGTTAGTATATTGTATAACAATGCTAAAATGATACTCATTTCACTCGAGTATGAAATTAACAGCACAGCGTAGTGAGGGCTGTAATAATACTTTCTCTAGGACATTTAATAAACATAAAAATACGTGTTTTTATTTATTTAAATGCATCACCATTTTGCATATATATAAAATTGCCTTGAATTATAATTTACTAGACTGAAAATTGAATAGATTTTGATTAAATTTTTAAATTCGAAAGCATGAGTTCTCTAAATAAATTTTTCAGTTTATATTTGGTTTAACATGCGTTCCTTTGGAAAAAATTAGTTGCTCAAACGAGTTTTTAAGTAGATCACCAATGGAACGCTTGCGACGTCAACAGTTATTAAAAATTCGTTTTTTGTGTTTCACTAAGGAGCGTATGCTGCCGAAAACCCAAAATAAAAGAAAACGAAAAAATCTTCGATTTCATTTCGTAAGTAGTACACACGGATAAAAATGATTAAGCCTATATGATTGCAGGTCATAAGTTTTGTATAAGATAATTATAAATGTTTATTCCAGATAAGCACTTTTTTATAATATTATTAGAATATCCATAACTTTACGGCATACATTTTTATGAATATTTAGTCGTGGAATATAAAACGCTGGCATAAAATATTGAAAGAAACGAAACTGTGATTACTAGTCACAAACAAATGAATAACAAAATGATAATTTTCATGCATAATAATCATTTTATACATCAAAATGTGCATGGAATAGATCTAGAAAGCATAAAATTTTATGAATAGCAAGGTATACAATATATCATCTCTAAATAATAATTTTTGTTTTCTAGTTATGTTATATGATTTGTAGGCATGGAGTATTCTTTATTAGTACGGAATTTTACTATAAGTTTTTCGACAGTAAATAAAATTAAAAAATAATAGACAAAAACACATTTTTTATAATTCACTAGACATTTTTGTGGAAGGTGAGTTGTATACAAACTTTTTGATATTTAAATATGATAGATAAATATGAAAAAATGTAATATGAACATGAGGTTTAGTATGCATAAGATTATAATATAACTTACGACAAATCATGACCATGGGTCGACTTTTCATCAAAATTCAAATGCTAGAAATATAAATGCCTAGTTTTATAATTTATTATTACTAAGCGCCATAAATTTATGCATTAGAGGCATATTATTTTATGAAAAATAGTTATATTTTGTTCTCTAATAAGTATACAAAATTTTTACAACAAAGCTATTTCTCTGTTAATTGGTCATGCTACCTACTCATAAAATTCTATGAATTATATTCATAATTAGCTCCTTATTGATTTTTTGAACAAGTATTCCTTATGAGTATATAATACACCTGGCTTATTCACGGTTGAAAATTAACGTAATTTAAGCATGAAATATACCCTATTATAAGCATAAAAAACCTAGATTTCTATCTGTGCAGATAGTTGAGATGATTCCCATTCAGAAACCTAAGAAGACATAACGGAAGATTTCTAATAAAGGATCAGCCGTAATTGCCACAGACTGTAGCTATCTTTGAAGAGGGCCATTAAAGTTCTTAGACGTGATTTAAAGGTGCTATTTATATCGGAAAAAATATTAACGGCGAGAGTATCACCATACAAATTTAAGGAACTGAGCTATAGTAGTTACCATTGATTGATTGAGTTAATGTTGTAGAAACACCAAATTATTTTTTTAGTGATGGTTCTTGACACTTAAATAATATGAATAAAAGCAAAAAGACATCTGCAGCTTATCTAAACTTTCATTCGTCATAGGACAACTGGTGGATAACCCTCACATTATATTTCCATTTCTTTTATAATATATGATTCTATGAACTAAAGAAATGATCAATTTTAAATCGTGATATATGTTTTTGTCTTATTTCTTGAACACTTTAGGTTGAATATCGTTCGTAAACAGTTTAAACTGTATTAATTAAGAAAATTTTATTTCTTCAACTAATTACTATAAAATATCGTCGTTATCATTAATTAGCAATTGATTGATTATTAGTCGCTAATTTAAAAACCTTTTTTATTCCTTATATCGATATAGTTTCATGTTATAGGATTCGGTTTTATTTTTTTTATAAATTCTTCTTATTATTTTTCATTCTCTTGCAATACTCTGATTTCTTTTTAAAATTCTGTGTTTTACTGATCTTCAATATCGATCTTGTTAAACGTTACTAATTCTCTAATGAGAACATACAACTAATTACTTTCAATTATATTTTCGTGATATTTTCGATATAGGAATAAAGGACTCTTGGACAGCGGAATTCGTTTTACAATTTTTTTTAATCTGTTGCATCGTGCAAGAAATAACTACCAGTTAGTACATTCAAAGGTGTGGCAAAATTTTAAATTCGCACATATTTTTGTTTTAATTTTCTTTTCTTATTAATACGATTATATTATTGATAATGGGTTTCTTGATCCGAAGAAGGTGGACAATTGAAAGGAAACACATTTCAATATTGAAAACTGTATAAACGAAAAACAAAATGATAGTTTTTGTTTGTGTAAACAGCATTTTTTATTTTAAATTGACAATCGATATTTTTATATTAAAGAAAATGGATTGCATTTATCGAAATAAATGTAATTTGAACAGATTTTAAATTTCTCATAAGAAAGGTTGAGTAATAATATCGTAAGACACACCATTAAAACATAAGATGCAAAGCTTTCAAAATTATTCTAATATTTTTAATATCGATGTTTCTTATCTGAATTATTTTGACATTCCTAATAAGTAAATAAAATTTTCCTTTTTTTCTTCTTTTGATTGACAAAATTGACAAATGACGATCGCAAATCAATCACCAAAAAAAAAAGAACAAAACCAAAAACAAATAACTTTTGTTTATGCTTGAGTAAAAAAACACAATGATGACGATGACATAAATTGAATTTGACGGCTAAAATCTGTTTCGCTTTTTCGGATTATCATCAATTTTAAACTTTACAAGAATTCCATTTTTATGATGATGAAGATGGAATGAGTTGGTTGATTTACGAGATAGACAAATTCATTGATTTTAATAATTTATCGTTCCGGAATTTAGCATCTAATAATTTTAGTTTACGAAAATATTTTAAATTTTGTTATGGTTTTTTGAATAAAAAATTGAATTTATTTTTAAGTAAAAGCTTTTCGAAGCTTTTGACATAATTGAGCATAAATGAATTTTAATTTAGTGAACAAATTTGTTTATTAACTTGATGGATTAAACTAATTTTATTTGAATGGTTTACAAACTAAATGTTAACGAATTAGTTAACAGTAAAAAATAAGTGTTGAGTTAAGTTAAGCTTAGAGTTAATCAAAAAAAATTAAGTGCAATCAGCTTCTACTCATTTTATTCTATAAGGATTTAATTACATTTTTGACATCCGTTGTCATAGGTCTCCTTCGTCAACTATACAACAATTGTTATGAACTGGCAATCTATAGTTATTTTAATTGGTAAGGTTTGGATTTATGGTATTATTAACAAACTTAACATTATTCGCAGCCAATTTTTGATGACACTAATCTTTCTAAATGTTGAATTATAATTTTCGTAATGCAAATATTACTCAGAAAGTGGCGTCGACTAACTACAAAGGAACAATCTATGGTGCACACCAAAAATAAAGGAAAATTGTACAACATTTTTATAAATATATACAGGAACCAAAATTCTTTGATAAAACTACAATTTTTTTCCTTAAAATCCAACAATAATTTTTAACTCAAATCTGTGGTTATTTCTAATAATTTATTGTTCAGTCTACAAAATTTTTGGTGAACATACAAAAATGTGTTGTATAATATTTATAAAAAAAATGTAAAATTTTCTTAGTTTTTTTATCACAATTACTTTGTCGAAAAAATTTTAAACTAACTTATGCAAAAATGTCATTGAAAAATGGTGTGATTGTTTGGTATAGAGAACAAACTAAGACTGATATAAAAAATTGGTTTAAAGAGTTACAGTGAAACATTTTCTCATTAGAGGTGTCCCAATAACAGGGCAGACTAAAATATTGAAGGTTAAACAGTTAGTTCTTCTATTCTAGTTCTCCGCTGTTTAGAAGATAAATTATATTTAGATCAGCAACTCTGTTTAGCAGCCCTTCTTAAGGGATCTCAACTAAAAAAACTATTCCGATATCTCTTTATCGTTTGGTAAGAACATAAACATATTTATTGACAGTCAGACTGATTTAAAAGATGTCTTTAGAATCTACAAAGAACTATTTAAAAATAAAGGAGCAGACTACAAAACTTTTTTTGGTAACACTTATGCTTCAAGTACATAACGATCTGATTCTGCAATCGGGAACCAAGAAAAATTATCTGATGAATGTAACACAGTTCTGATTATATTAGCTGACCAACTGAAACAATCAGCTGAACACCGCATATAATATACTCTCTAATACATTGTTCTTGATCGTCTCATACCTTTAAAAATGTAAAAATTATTAAGTGATTCTGGGGTTAAGAGTTGAATTGAAATATTTTTAATATTTTTTTAAAGTACTTTTTCCCGGAGATCACTATTTTTTAATTATTTACTGAGCAACAACATATGTATTTGTTATACAATTTTAAAGTACAGTAATATTGGAATTAAAAATGTTTAATGGTTAACCATGGAACCCCAGTACTACAAAACTTAAAAATAAATGCTTTAAGGTATTTATCGTCTTACTACATATTTCATTCAAGAAACATTAAAAAAAAACGAAAATCTCTTGTACCGTTTCTGATACACCAATAGCGATAATAATATACAATTTTTGATTGGACAACTTGGTCATATCTCATCATTTTTGACGTTTTATATCATTTAAAATGTAAAATTTACGAAAAAGAAATGCCATAAGTTGTGCTCTTTCCTTTAAATTATATATATATATATTTTTTTTTGTGGTTAATAATAATTTTTCATTTGAATTTGTGTATTTATAAAATTTAAATGAATATTTCAACATATTACATCCAACCGAGAATCTGGAATTGGTAATACTTATTTACTGATGAGATTAATAATATTTTTTTGAAATTTATTACAAATTTTATCAATAATAATATTGGTTATGGCGTGGTTGACAGTCACCGATTTTTTATCATTTTTATGTCTTGTTCTTTTTAGTTTAATGATTTCATATTTAATATTTTTATGAAGAAAGCAAAAAATTGGTTGAACTTTTGAAGATGTGCTGTTAAGTATCATATAATCATAAAAAATATAACACGTTAACCAGATTTGTTTGTGGTGGGCGAAGTATGACCAGACAACCATTATTTTTTAAAAACAAAATTTTTAACTCAAACAAATGAACTTATAAATCACTAAATAAAAGTTATTTAAATGTAATAAAAGATATAGTTAACTTACATATTTACATTTAAATAATAGTAAAACATAAATTAACGCCACTGGTGCATTTCAATTTTCCACCATCATAAAATCATATACTTATTCTGTTTCCTTTAAAAATAATATAATAATAAAATCTTAATTTATGAATAATTTTGTTAAATATTAGTTACTGCAATAAAAATTAATAATCATATCAATATAAAAATGACACATTAAAAAGATATAAAATAATAATAGTAAATTTATATACTAAACCGAAACGTTTTTACTGCTTTAGTTTGAAGAACTTATTTAAATTTTTATTTTGTTTGTTTTTTTATTGTTTGTCGATGGAATTCAATAACTTTAATTGAATAAGCAATTCGAATTTATCAATTAATATTCACTTAATCAACAAGTTTTACCATTTATAGATAGCACTAAATTTATGAACTGTAATTTATATATAGATTTATTTATATATATTGAATTGGTTCGTGCTATTTTAGCAACGTGTAAAGTGGAAAAACAATATTCAATGCAAAGCCGAATTGAAAATAAATAAACGAGCAAAAATTGATTGCTGGTAAAAATTTAGAATACTACAAAACATGTCCAAAACCGCTAACTCATATTTTGAAAGTTTGGGTTGCTTTAAAAAGAACGCTGGCGACCTTTGACTTCCTTGTAAACTCATTAATGTTTCATTATAGTATGTGGTAAGGTAAGTGTACAATATTACGGGCTAGTACATTATCCCGTGCTATTTTATAAAAAGCCTTAAAATAAGATAAATTTAAGCTTTTTTGAAAAAAAATATATCACGATACACGCCCTGAATTGCTGAGAATCAATTATTTTGATTTTCTTGCCGGCATTTTTGGTTTTAAGTTCATAAATCATACCTTGATTGGTTTGTCGACGAAAACTTGCTGTTTAAGACAATTTTCTTATGGAAAAGGTTAAGGTATTACTAACATTTTCTTAAGACCATAAAAATTTATCGGTATTTATTTCCTGTAAAATATTCTTTTTTGTGGATCAATTACGATTATATTAAACGACTAACGTTAATAGAATACTGATTTTGTACATTTAAGTTATTAAAACAAGCGAGATTTCGACGAACGGAATTACGTTCATAATTTATTTGAAATGTCCGTAATTCCGTTCTTAGCACGGAATTAGGAAATTGTTAAACAAATTTATTTTGTTTTTTATATCAAAAGTAATCATCTATTACATAAAAATGTAATTTGTATAAATGAAGAACACTTTAAAAATGTGTCGGAGCTAATTACGGATCTATATTATTTTAACCAAATTGCTAGAATTAGGAGTTATAGATGTTAAATTTTCATTGATAAGAAGAAAATCTGGTCTACTCAAAAGTTTCTTTAAATCACTCTCTGTTTAATTCAGTCGTGTTTTTTAAATTTTGTTATCAGTTAATTTTGTTAGAGTTCATGATTTTTATAACACATTCCAAATAAAAATACTTCACTTATTTTTATAATAGGCTGTATCTTGCTAACACGTAATTAGGGTCAACAGAATTTTTAACATTCCTAATTACGGGTTATTCGTCAGTTTGAAGACTTGGAGCATTAATAGTCCAGACTTGTCAGATCTTCCATTTTATAACAATTTATTTTCACAATGGAGCTGCAGTCTCAAACAGAACGTATTCGTCGACCACAATCAAGGTATGATTTATGAATTTAAAATAAATACAGGCTAAAAAATCAAAATAATTGATATTCTCAGCAATTCAGGACGTGTATTATGGACTAGGTTTTTTTCCCATAGTGGCATGTAGAATTTCAGCTTTTGATATATACTTATATCGGCAGAAGTTTGCACACAAAGCCTTTAAAAGCATAGATAGGACGGTTAAAATAGAGCTTCAGTAAATGCAAATGTTAAAGACTTCAGACAATATTTTGTATAAATTATTATAATAATTATTAAAAGTATTATTATATGCATACATTATTTTTATAAATACTAAAAACACCCCAAAGTAATTTTTATTTCGTTTACTGTTTTCACTAGTTTCGATAGAGGGTGGTTCGAAATTTGGTAAAAATTTAAAAAAAAGCCAAGCTAAACATTCCAATAGTGCTTGAACCGATTAACCAATTTGAATAATTTTTTTTCTCCTTTTCCATTTTTTTTTTGCTTTTCAGTTTTTGATATTCTGATACTTATAAATGAATGTATTAGCAAAGTTATCAATATTTATAAATAAATAAGTAAATAAATACATAAATAATTAAATAAATAAATAAATAAATAAATAAATAAATAAATAAATAAATAATTAAATAAATAAATAAATATATAAATAAATAAATAAATAAATAAGTTAATAAATTAGTAAATAAATAAATAAATATATAAATAATTAAATAAATAAATAAATAAATAAATAAATAAATAAATAAATAAATAAATAAATAAGTAAATAAATAAATAAATATATAAATAAATAAATAAACCAATAAATAAATAAATGAATAAATAAATAAATAAAATTATTTCTTTTCTTAAAAATCGGTTTTACTTATAGACTATTTTATTTTTTTCCCAATCTTTCGACTTTGGCATTTCAATTTAAAACATGTCTATATACATACTGTTTTATAAAAATATTGCATTGATAAAATAATTTTTATTTCTATAGGATTTTTTTAAATTTTTATTTTTCAAAAATGGAGATTTAAAAAATCCCTATTTCTATGATAGCAGATGAAAAGTCTATTTTCAAGCAGGCTTAATCCCCTGCGAAAATGGATTTTTTTCCTCTAGTGGAAAAATGATTAACAAATTGTAGTTGTTATGGTATTTTCATCTAATTTTACAAAATTTTTAAAACAAAGCAACAATGAAAAAATATAATATGAATTTTGAATGTAATTTGGTCGATTTCTAATTTAATAATTTCTAAACAATATCGTTTATAGATTAGCTATCATAGGAAAAATTGCATTTCCTACGCGAGATAAAAACATTTTGCATTCGTGAAATTGCCCCACTCGACGCTAATGCGTCTCGTGCACAAATTTTCACTCACGAAAAGGCAACGTTTTCATCTCTTGTAACAAAATGTACTATATTTTCTTATTTCCTTATTGTTTTTCCATAACACATTTATTGTTTTTCCATACAACACTTAAATTAAAGATAATTGTTATTTGAATATATTATTAATTATTAGTTTGAAATTTTTGTACTTTGTGACATTTACTAAAAACGAGTCCCGATTTTTTTGAACTTTTTTTCTTAAAAGGAATTAAAAAAGGCTTAATAAAAAAAATCATACTGAAAAGATCTTTGTTTATTTTAGGTGAAATTTTTGAGTTTTAATTTTTCAAAAATTTAATTTTCAAAGATGGCGAAATTTAGAAGAACCTCCTTTTCTTTTTTATGAAAAAACATACTCAAATTACAAAAAAGCGTTTTGTATTGTTGACGAGAACGACCCATTTGAATATTTTCTAACAAAAAATATGTCAGGTCTGGAAAATGCACTTTTGTTTATTGAAAATAATATTTTTAAAAAATTTAAACTTAAAAAGTTCATGTAAAATAAGCAAACTTTTCAGTATACCTAATAATACCTTTAAACCCAAAAGAGTAATAATAGTTCCTAGGCCCACGCCGATTTCATGTGATGATTACCACATATTTTATACTTCGTGAGGCGCCTGTCATTGACGAGCCCGAAAACTTTTGTTCTGCGATTTTTCTAACATCGGCAATCTCTGCAATTTTTGATTGCCCGTCATCTTGTAAAACTGCTACCACATTTTTTTTCAACTGCTTGTCTAACCAAAATGTGTTTGCTATTGTCGAGTCCGACAACTGACATTAGGGTATGTTTTCGTTGTCGGGCTAGACAATAGCAGACAAATTTTTGTCGGACAAGGTTACCCTCGTGTTCTAAATCAAATTTCTAACCCCTATAGCTTAAAAAAATAAAGTTTACAAGAACCCGTGCAATCGGCATTTTTTGGAGCTTGACGAACGAAAAAGCGGACGAATCGAGAAAAATGGCAGAACAACAGTTTTCGGACTCGGCAAGGACAGGCGCCTCACAAAGTATAAAATATGTGGTAATCATCACATGAAATTGGCGTTGGTCCAGGGACTAAAATTGCCTTAGTATGTTTTTGTTAAAGAATAAATCTTTAAAATATTAAGAAGTAAAAGAAAAAAACGTACTTTTTGAAATCGCTCTGTTGGCAAAATTAAATTAAAAAACCTCATACAAAAATATAATTTTTTTTGATTAAGGCAGTATTTTTATAAAGTCTTATCTATAGTCCCTTTCAAAAAAACATTAATAAGATCGGGTAACCCGTTTGAGAGCAATTCAATTTTAAACTTTGCTTGCCTCTAAATTTCTGTCACCCTCAACTAAAAAAAATAAACAAAATTAAAAACACGTATTAATTTTGTTTATTATACTATCGATTACCAAAGTTTCAAGAAAATCGAAAAAAGTCAGGCTCAAATTTTTCATTTTATTGTAGTCTTTATTCGATTTGCCATCTAATATATGTAATATAAAAACTTACATAAAATGTGTATGCTAGAACATAAGGAATATAATATATCACAATATAACAATAAATTTTTTGGCATGTTGTGAAATATATTTAGCATTTATTGTAAAAATATAACCGTGAGCTCAACTGCATTCAGATTAGTGCTGTTTTTGCTGCTTCCACAATCCAATGATCTAATTCGTAGTAAATGCATGCATAGCCTCGACCGTGTTTCTGTACCAAAATGCATAAAAATAGCAGAAGCTTTGGTTCGTAGTGACACCAAATTTGTTTGAACACAAAGTAGAATAATGATGCCATTTACTTAACGTGAAAGTTTAAGTTTATTGTTTTATATTCAACTCATTGTTCCTTAAACTAAACCATTTATAAGCAGATATGTCCATTAGTGACACTGTTGACACTACCAGCGCACTGATTTTCACTGTCTAAACATCCACCCAACCAGATAGACATATTGTTTACGCTTATTTAAAAAGCATGGTAAGTTTTTGACCTTATTGAATAAAACTACCATATATGTGTTTTTAGAATGACAAAATAAATAATATAAACGTAGATAAGTGTTATAAAAAATAAAGCAATTGTTTTAAAATCAAAATTCTTCTCTGTCCAACTCTTTAAAGTACAAAATAGTTATTTCTTTAAATATCACGCAATTAGGGACGCACTAACACGGAATTAGTAACATCGTTAATTTTTTAGCACGGAATTAGAGACAATGCAGAGGTCATTTGAAGTATTTATAAATACCATTGCACCAAATTTTAAAACTTTTTGATGTACAAAATGGTAAACAAAACAGCTATATAATTATAATAAACCACTTTATATGTTATTTCTGTTGCCTCAAAAATTTTAAATTCATCCTAAAAAGAGACAATCCTTAATAGCACGTAATATGGTACACTTACCTTACAAAACATTTTCATAAATATTTTAAAAATCGAACTTTGTAAAATATTAGACATAAAACATTAGGAAATAAAAATTAGGTTGAATATTTTAGAAAATTTCTGTCAGTATGTTGTTTTTAAACTGTTTGTGTGTTTTTCGCACCTCATTATGCCTCTCGTGTTAACTTTACAAAAGCTTTGATTAGAAAAACTATAAATAATTGTGCTAAAAACCTTGTGCATAATATTATGAATAAAAGCGGTTAGTGTGTTAAACAAATGAAAAAATAGAATGTCGGTTTATTCTGTTCTAGAGTAGAATTCATTCAATTTGTCATTAAAATAAAAACATCCAATTCAGCACTTACCTTCGACATTGACGGTAATGTTCTTATTCTAGAACTTACAAACTAAATTGAAATTGAAAATATGGAGGGGCTGAAATCTCACAGCTCTGAGATATCAAGACTTCGGTCTGGGTTAAGGATTTTGATATAGCTTTCGGCAAAAAACATTTATGAGGACATGGTTTTTAGTTTTGGGCAGCGATGTATATCAAACATAACTCTTTGTTAAAGTACAAGTATTTTTCATCTCTGTTTAAAAATTTATTACAAAACTAACACGAAACATCATACGTTGCCGGAAAATTATAATCCAAATTCCAAAAATATTGTTAAACTAAATAAAATCAAACTTTTTTCAAAATTCCAAAAATATTCCAAAAATTAGAATAAAATCAAATATTTAAACTTTTTCTAAATTCCGATAATATTCCAAAAATTCTTAAAAATTTAAACTTTCCCAAAATTCTAAAAATATTGCAAAAATCAAAAATTAAAATTTTTTTCATAATTCTAAAAATATTGCAAAAATTATAACAAAATCAAAAATTGAAACTTTTTTCGAAATTCCATAAATATTCCGAAAATTAGAATGAAATCTAATATTTAAACTTTTTCTAAATTCCAATAATAATCCAAAAATTCTTAAAAATTCAAACTTTTTCCAAAATTCTAAAAATATTGCAAAAATTATTACAAAATCAAAAATACAAACTTTTTCAAAATTTCAAAAATATTTCAAAAACTATAACAAATTCAAATTTCCATGTCCAATTTCAATTTCAATTACATTTACGTCATATGTTTTGATGCTACATGCTACATTTTTTTCCAAAAAATAATGCCATAATTCTCTATAATAATAATAAAATTTCATTTCAAACAAACAACTTTATTTTTTCCAAAAAATTGGTTAAAAAAATGAAAATCTTTCTTTTGACACACTTGACAACATTTTTTTGACAAACTTATTATGCCATAATTCTCAATAATAATAAAAAAAATTCATTTCAAACAAACAATTTTATTTTTTTCCAAAAACTTGGGTAAAAAAATAAATAAAAATCTTTCTTTTGACACACTTGACAACATTTTTTTGACAAACTTATAATGCCATAATTCTCAATAATAATAATAAAATTTCATTTCAAACAAACAATTTTATTTTTTTCAAAAAAATTGGGTAAAAAATAAATAAAAACTTTCTTTTGACACACTTGACAACATTTTTTTCACAAATCTATAATGCCATAATTCTCTATAATAATAATAAAATTTCATTTCAAACAAACAATAATTAATATTATTTTTTTTTTCCAAAAAATTGGGTAAAAAAATAAATATAAATCTTTCTTTGACACACTTGACAACATTTTTTGACAAACTTATAATGCAATAATCTAGTTGTTGATCTCACATACCAATCCCAACCATCAAGATTTCTCCAAATTTAATGTTCCTACTCGTAATCACTTAAAATGAACGTTTTTTAAGCCAAAAATATGAATATTTGCTATTTTTGACACACATAATGATTTTTTCGACACACTTCCGGTAAATTTATCGAACACAGCGTCCTTTTGCAGCTGTCCCTTGAGTATACCTATTTTTAGAAAAAAAATTTTTGAAATCCCTCCAGCGGTTTTCCCTGCAGCGTAGATAATGACGGCGGCCGGCCGACAGACAGACACACATTTTTCTTTTTCGCTTTTTTAGAATCAGTAGGTCCTAAAACGTCGAGAAATGCCAAAAAAAGTGGGGGTAAGAATTTCTCTTTGAGCTCATGAATGTAATACTTAGGTCTTTCAGACCGAAGTAATTATTAAAATTTTTGTATTTTTTAAAGCAATTCAGAACTCTGTAGTATTGAACTTTTTTAACAATTAATTTAAAAAATGAAATGCCTGTTCACAAAAACCTTTACATAAGTAAGAAATAATATCAAGATTTAATTAAATTAAAATCAAAATCAATTATCATGAAACAAAAAAAACTATATGAACAAAAATAACACAAAAAGATCACTTCCATGTCTCCAAAACCATTCCTGTGGCTTGATTTCTTCAATCCTAGTGGTAATTGTTGTAATTTTTTCTGGTTTGAATTGTTAGAATATCCAATTGAAAATATTGCACCATCAATATTGTTGTTATTATTTTATTAAAAAAATTGTAGTTATTATTTTATTATTATTTTATTAAAAATTACTATTATTGTTATTATTTTATTAAAAAAACTCTTGTGAAGAAATGGCGATTGTAGTCTAACACAAAATTCACTGCAAAAATCGGCTAATCGAATAATCTGTATAGAGTCATATAAATAAAAACTTTTAGAAAGTTAATCAATTTTAGTTCAAACACAAAATCAAAATTGATGATTTATTTTAAATTGTTTCTAATAATTAACTTCATCGAACAGTTTGCTCGATGGTTTAATAGCGAGAATTTTCTAGCTCTGTTTGCTTTCAAAATATATTGATCACCCTCACGCCCAATTGTTATTCAGAATTTCCATCACATGGTATAAAATTACAGAGCCCGTTGAATCAGGAAAAAGAAAAAAAACATAAACATTAAAACAACATCTTTTATCACGCCATTTCTATTCATATCACAAAAAAATTAATACACATACCAACCCGAAAATCAAAGGCTACAGCAAGATTAAAGTAAAAACATCCAAAGAAACTCCGCAAATCAATGTATTATTTTATTTTTTTCCCTATCTAAATAATAGAAATTAGGTCATACAAATATCATATCAAAGAGAGAATATGAAATTTTCATCAAAGTAACAAATGAAAATGAAATTGTGGTTGTTCATGAATTTATTAAACGTTAATTACAATTAACATTTAATAAATTCTGAACAACCACAAATTCATTTACATTTGATACTTTGATGAAAATTTCATATTCTCTCTTTGATATGATATTTGTATGATCTAATTTCTATTATTTAGATAGGGAAAAAATAAAATAATAAATTGATTTACGGAGTTTCTTTGGATGTTTTACTTTTGATTTTTTGATTTTATAAAAACGAGTAAAAACTGAAACAGGATAATTATTTGGTTTAATGGAGTTGTTTTTTAGATGGTTTTGATTCTTAATTTAGGGCAGAAAGCGAAATAGAGCCGATCGTTACAACTTGAATTAGATCTGTATTCAGAAAATTGCGCAACTAACTAAAAAAATAGCAATAGAGAATTAAGTGTTGCAAAAAGATTTACATCACTATCATGCAACATTGCTTTTTCAAGTTTATAGGTATCTTCTTGTGAAATTTCTTTCGAATTCCAAATAGAAGTTTAATTTTTCGTAGAATACTTCTTTCGCGTGAGTAACTGATATTTATAAAACCGTCGATTCATCTGTGAATTATTTAAATATCAACAACTCATCTATCTAAAGTACAGTTAAAAATTCTACTTTAAACTTTTATTTACTCATGTTTCCGGTAACATGTTATTTTTTTAAAAAGCTATCTTAAAGCAAACTTCAATATTTTAATCAATTTTTTATAACTGAACTTCATTATAAAATTATTTTAAATAGGTTACACAGCACGAAAATTGTCCATATACTAAAGACAATAATTAACTAATTTCCAAATTATGAAATCTGTTTAATTTTTAATAAAACAACAGTCTCGTTTTCCACCATCCACCAACGAAAAAATTTATAATTATTCACCAACCGTACAACTAGTCATTATCAATTATATACATTTCAATAAAATTATACGACAAATAACTATAAGAATTAATATTTTTTAAATTATTATCCATCTTAAGTTTCATGTTGTAATAATTTTCTTATTTTAATTAATTTTAATCCTTAAAATTATTCTCATAAAAATCTTAAATTATCGATTAAGATTTGGTTCAATTAAAAATATTTATATATTATACGGAATTCATATTTTAAAACTTATTTTTTTAATCTGTAAGTTCTTCTTGTAAATTTTTTTTTTTTTTGCTTATTGTTTATTGTTATACGAGATATTTGGAATATTGTTAAAAAAAATTTAATCGATAATTTAGCATAAAATTTTATTAAAAACAAAATACAGTAAAAACGAGTGGTCCACATCTCTAATCAATGTATGAAGTTGCAGGTCAATATAATCAGTAAACAACGCGATATCAGTGTTTAAACCCTTTACAAGTTTTGGGTTTAAAATGAAGTTCTTTCATATATTACTTAGGGGTTAATCCTAAAGTCATGAGCTGATTAAAAAAAAATTAACTAAGCGGTATTTTACCTGAGAGTATATTAATTGTCCGGATAAAGAGATCATTTTTTGTTGATTTGTAATTTTTTTTAAATTATTGATCTACGACTGTGACAAGCCTGCGTACTCTAGTCCCTGCTATTGGCATACAAGTTAACGTGAAATATCACATACCGCTAGAAATAGTAGTGCGATATCACTAGCGACGGTCATATCTTAGAGGTACTGGTAGCTGCACTATATTCAGTCAATGGTAGCATCCTCAATTTGGCTATCGAATATTCCTTGATGATAACACATTATTGTTTGACCGAAGAAATGAGCCCCCATATAATACCCACATGTGCGGGCTTCAATCATTGAGAAATACAGTGCGTCGCGTGATCAGGGAATATTCCACTAACTGGATTATTGGTAACCCCATTTTGGTTTTGTTCATGAAAATTTTGAAAACAAATTGGATTTTATCTCTTATTAGGTAGATTTCATATAAAAATCCACCTATTGCAATGGGCTTCATCTCGGAATTTCGGAAAAATTTTGGTGCCAAACGACTATGAATGATAAGCGGAGACGGAAAAACAAAAAAAAAAATGTATATATATATATATATATATATATATATATATATATATATATATATATATATATATATATATATATATATATATATATATATGTAAATGAATTTTTTGATTAATAGGTTAATCAATTTTTAATCTTATTGACTTTTATTATATTTCTTACAAAAGTTGTTTAAGAAAACTGAAGTTTTATAGTCAATAGATAACAAATTTATTTAGGTATTTTAAATAAAATTTTATTATTTATATATGCATCCAATATTTCGATTGTTGATTACAATCATCCTCAGGGATTCTACAAACATAGAACAACAACAATATTTTTTATAAATTGTACAAAGAAGTTTATATAAAGCAAAATTAATAAGCAAAATTAACTTACACAAAAAACAATAAATAGTTATTTAAATAACTTGTTTAAAAAAATGTTAAAAAACTATGTAAATTAAAATAAAATGTTTTTTCTTTCAACAAAAAGCTTAAGAAAATTTTAATTCTTCAATTTTTTTTTTTTCTAGATATTTGGGATAAATCAGATGTTGTATATAAAATAAATTGTAATCCATCTTGTAATAATTGCTACATTGGCCAAACTAGTAAAAAATTAGTAGTGAGGATCAAACAATATATAAAGGACTACCATAATATTATAATTGAAAATTGTCAAAATCCTAATATTAAAAAACAAATTAAAAATAAAACAATGCATTTAAAACAATTAAAATATACGGAAAACACTAATGATAAACATGGACAAACTTCCCTCGTTTCACATGGCTTAGAAAAATTTAAGGAAGGTGATAGTGACCATTATAATTTTGATTCTGTTGAAGTCTTATTAACTGAAAAAAACAAATTTAAAAGAGAATTTTTAGAATCAACAGAAATTTTAAAACATGATCAAAGTAGTATCAATATCAAAACTGATTTAAGACAGATTAGTGATATATATTTTCCAATTTTGAAGAAGCATTTTGATAATACTTGAACAAATTTTTCTACTAATAATAGGATAAACTTTTAGATCAACTTTTCTTTTAAATTTTTTCTGTCAATGTTTTATAAAAGTTTTGTTTTTTCATTGTAAAAAAATTTTCTTAAGCTTTTTGTTGAAAGAAAAAACATTTTATTTTAATTTACATAGTTTTTTAACATTTTTTTAAACAAGTTATTTAAATAACTATTTATTATTTTTTGTGTAAGTTAATTTTGCTTATTAATTTTGCTTTATATAAACTTCTTTGTACAATTTATAAAAAATATTGTTGTTGTTCTATGTTTGTAGAATCCCTGAGGATGATTGTAATCAACAATCGAAATATTGGATGCATATATAAATAATAAAATTTTATTTAAAATACCTAAAAAAATTTGTTATCTATTGACTATAAAACTTCAGTTTTCTTAAACAACTTTTGTAAGAAATATATATATATATATATATATATATATATATATATATATATATATATATATATATATATATATATATATATATATATATATATATATATATATATATATATATATATATATATATATATATATATATATATATATATATATATATATATATATATATATATATATAACGATATGAGCTATAACAGAATTTACCGGCACTCTCACGATCGCATTTCTTGACCTACAACGAAAATTTTTTCTGTATACGTTACGGCAAAAAATTTTTTGGATAAGTTTGCGAACTGGCCATATCCGGGTACAGGTTACGTGGCTAGAGCCAAAAAACTCGAAAAATCTAGGGCGTTATAACTTCCGTTTCAATCATAATATTTTAATAAAATTTATCAATATTGAATATTTGAACATATTTCTATCATTTTTTTTCAAATGACAACCTTGGCGTTCCAGGTTCCTGAAAAATCAGCTGTTTTAAAAATTTAATAAACTTTGTTGTCCTTGATTTGGCTGAAAATGGCCAATCTCACTTTTGAATTTGTGCGCATACGTTAACTAGAACATAAATCTTTTCAAAATTTAACGAAAAAATAGTTCAAGTCTAGAGGTTGAGACACCAGGGCTGTTAGAACGAAAACAAACGCAAACGGCCATGCCTTCCTCATTTTTGAGTTAATGTTATTTAAACTCATATTAACTTTTAGATAAACTTTTCAACTATAACCTCAGAGATTTTCAGCTTTCTAACCCAAGAGGTCTCAATGTAATTAGCATTAAACCTAATGCATGCCATTCAATTACAACAACAACTTCTATAAAAATATAAAAATATCCCATAGAAAAAATATTAAAAAAATTTCTTTTGTTTTTTTTTCAGTTTTTAGTTTTTTCGCAAAAATTTAAAAAAAAATTAAAACAAAGCTGAGTCATTATTGTTTTAAATTAAGGAATATTTTTTATATGTATATTGATTACACATTTACAAAAGTCTTCCTAAATTGTAGATATTTGAATTATTTGAGGTGTAAAAGTTGTTTGACAATTTTAGATTATAAATTATGTGTGGTGGTGTTGTAGGTGTGACGTTGTGAGAACGTTTATTTTCTTTTTGGTGGATTTAATATGTTATTAAAAGTAGTTTTAACCAAATTAAATAAAACTTTTCCGAAATCGCATTGATAAAGTAGTTTCCGTTAATGTATTTAGTTTGGTTTGATAAATTTTTTGGAGTATTCTGGACTTGGACTATTCTACTTAAATTTTTTATTTAAACTAATCTGACACATCCAATTCTATTTGTTCACAAAGCTGTCTGGTCCCGAAATCTACCTATTTCTAGCGGATATACGTGCCGCTTGGACTTTTTTTTTCTTTTTATTTGATTTTATCTCTAAAGCAAACATTACACGAAGCATATATTGCTACGCAAATTATTTGCGCAAATTTTTATTTTGAGTAAATACATTTGCAATGAATTACGCGATAGCACATATTTGCTCTAAAATCTATATGCTAAACAGACAGCAAAGTCTCTTTGCTTATTTTGTAGCAAATATATATTTTGTTATGCCATTACACGAACTAAATAATTTTTAAGAAATAATCTTGCATAGCAAATATTTATTTTATAATTACTGCATTGCATCTGTCACTTGTAAATATATTTTTCTTGATTTTGTTCATAATGTTTTGTGTTCTAAAATGACTAATTCTGAAGAAGAAGAAGATACATTGTTGGTTTGTTTTTTTGGTCGTGCCTCTCAATTTATTATCGAGAGTCATCATGACGAGTACCGAAAGCATCGTCAAGTGCGTAGTATTTGGGTGCGCGATTGGGTAAGACACCGCAATGAACTCACATGTTGGAATCAGTTTCTTCGAGAGCTGAAGAAAGAGGTGCCGCAACTGTAAAAAAACTTTCTTCACATGAACATTGCTAACTTCAATAATTTTTGGAAATGGCGTCTCCATTGATAAAAAGGAGGTCCCAAACAAGCGGGAAGCTATTTCACCTGGTAAACGTCTTGCTCTTACTTTACGTTTTCTCGGAACAGGTGACAGTTTCATTTCTCTACAATATCTTTTTAGAATTCCGCATCTATACCATAATTCCTGTGGTTTGTGACGCACTATACACTGATCTGCTGTCTGAGTTTTTGAAGGTAGTTTCTTCTCAATTCTTCAATCAGCTCAAAAATTAAAAAATATAGTTTCCATCGGCCGAGAAAATTGGCTCCAATTGGTTCTTGACTTCAATGATATGTGGAATATTCCTCATTGTACTGACGCTATTGATGAAAAACACATCGTAATGAAAACTCCAGCACACTCAGGAAGTGTTTACTTTAATTATAAAGATCTCAACTCATTTTAGTAATTTAGAAAATCAAATTCTACATTAACAATTCTTCTTTTTCTGCATGTACACATAGTATTGAGCTAATGACTATTGCTGATGAGTTTTATAAGTTCAGTTAGATTCATGTTTTAGCGAACGGACGTTTCTCAGGCGGTGGTGTATTTAGCCACACATCGTTTTCCACATAACTCACTGATGATAAATTACATTTGCCAGCCCACAGCTATTGCCCAAACGAGATGAGCCTATTTCTTATTTCCTTGTTGCCGATGATGTCTTTGCATTGAGCAATAATTTAATTAGGCCATATGCACAACGAAATTTAAGTGTGTACTCAAACAAATAAACAGAATGAATTTTTGACAGGATTTCCTTTTTTCCTTAATTTTTCAAACCAATGTGCGCAACATTTTTATTATCATTTGAATTACATTTTATGTTAATTTATAAAATAAAATAATTTTATTATTACAAAAATTATTTTATATTATATTCGTATTTGTTAATTTTTTTTTATTAAAAGTATTATAAATATTATTAAATATATGAACACTAGTTTACCAATGATAATTAATAAAAGAAATTTATAAAAATGTGAGAGCTGTCAACAGAATATTATTTTAAATTTAGGTTTTAATTTAATCAAAAAGAGTGCATTCTGTTAATTCCGAAATACTAAAAGAACAAAGAGAAAAGAGCTGTCATTAATGCCAAGATTGGTCCTTTCCACACTTGTGTGCAGTGCAACACAATCATACTTCTTCATTTCTTGCCTCTTTGTCTAGAAATTGCCAATAAACTAAATAGAAGTTGCCATATTGGAATTGGACCTCGTTCATCACAATTCACAATGATAAAAATAACTTTAATTTCAAAAACCGGTTTCCTTTACAATTTATATTTGTAAAATGACAACCAATCACCACAACTAATATTTAGCGTGCATAGTCTTATGCCAGTTCGTATTTTGTTTGTTTGTTTTCCTCTCATTATCTCTCTGAGAAACGGCTATGTCTTCCCATAGATGTGCGTAACTTCTTCATTTGATTTAAAATTGTACAGTTATGAGTTTTTTTTAAATCTATTAAAAAAACCTCTACCACATAAAAATAATAGTTTCTCCCTCCCTGCAAAAATATAAAAAGAAATGAAAAAACTGACATTTTGGCTTTTATTATAATCAAGCATACAATTTTTGATATTTTTTCAATAAAAAATAAATTTGTCCATAATGAAAAAAGTTTGCCAGAAAATTTTCAATTATGATACTTTGAGAATGTTTACATAACTTAAATATTTGTTCGTGTCGTTAGAAAATATTGCTTGTCCTTTATAAAATATTTGACTTAAATAATCACTGGAAATAACACAATAAATTTAAATTAATTTCGTAATTATTTTCATTCATTTTATAAAAATAAGCACAACTGAAGAATGAAGAAAACATTTATTTTTTTTTGACAGTTTAAATTTAGAATCGTTTTTAATTTATAAATTATTAAAAAAGTTTGTGGATGTAAATAAAAATAAATCAATATGGAGAAAAGAAATTGAAAGCTCATATTCAATTTCTTTTCTCCTTTTTGATTTATTTTTATTTATCACCATGTTCTATGTCTCTTCTCTTCATACAATTTTAAAGTTATATTTTCTCTCTATGTTTATATAAATACTTTAAAGGAAATTAAGATAATTTTATACAAACATAAAAAAGTGCAACAGACATTTTACTGCTTTAGTTGAGCCCTAGTCGGATTTTGTTTTTTGATATTTGGCAAAATAGCTCCAATAGTGGATGCGCATGGCCGACCATTGTGCCATGAGCTTAGTGCCGGTGAGCACCTTTAACACATGAAATGATTCTTAATAGTTCTGCCACGGACCAATGAGAACACACTTGATTTTACCTGAGTTTTTTTTCGTTGAGCGTTTTTTTTTTTATTTTGGATCGAAGAACTTGAATGACAAAGCTTGAATGATAATTATCGTAAAATTATCATCCAGACTGAAAAGATCTTCGTCTGCCATTTTTAACTAAATTTAAAATTACAGTCAAATAAACCGAAAAAATAATAATTTTTACTACAAAAATTGTTGTCCGCTCACAAATTTCACTTCATTATTATTAATTGAAAAATCTTGTTTCTGTCTTGAAATCACAAAAACAAAAACGGAGTGAATTTTTAATTGTAGTATATTGTAACCCTTTTTAGATAAAATTACTCAATACCGAGATCGATTTTAATAATGCAATCCGAAAAAACAGTTACTAAAGTTATAAAACTTTTTTATTAAAATAATTTAATGACAATTATTTACTACTATTTGCTCATAGAAAATTTCGGTATGAGGAATGAAAAAACCAAGGCAAATATTTGCTCAATTATGGCGCCACATATCAAATAACTACATTACACGAAGCAAATATTTACTTCATTTTGGTTTAGCAAACACAAATAGCAAATATTTTTCAGCAAATAATTAAAGCAAATATTTCATTATTACATGGACAAGCAAACTCTAATTCTATCATTAAATAAATAGGGCAATATTTAGGTAAACGAGGAAAATTTTTTTTTTAAATATTTCGAACCTTTTCGAGAAAATCGATAATGTAGAAATTTGGACGGACACGGAAGACTCGCCATAAGGCTTCCATTTTTACTTTTTTAAAATACGGAACCCTAAAATTTATTATTCAATGGATAAAATCCTAAAAAGTCTTTATTTAACAATTCTTATTCCTTATTGAGAGGACATTTTATACAGTTCCTACTCCTTACAGTCCCTGATCGGCCGTCGCGTTTTACTACCACACATTTTCCAAATATGATTATTATAGTAGCATTTATTTAGCTTAAACCTTTCAAGCCTCAAATTTGACCAAAAAAAGACAATTAATCTGTATGGACCTTATTCCTAAAAAAAAGAGCTTTCTAAGGTTTCACTAACTCTATCTTCAATTTTACTTCCGACTAATAGTTCGATAGTTGTAATATTCTTACTGTTTAAATATTTGTCTGAAGGAGTTGAAGTCACAAAATTTCTTAGAAAAGCTATCCATTTAACCTTAGAAAAATCTCAATTTAAAAGTTTTTATCATTAAAAATTAAAACTCTTACACGTTTTAGATTAAAAATTTATCACCTGAAATTATTCGCAGAATTGAACAATTTACCATTATTTTTCAAAATAACAGATTTCAAAACTATTGGTTTATTGTAATTTGGTTTTATTATTTTCCCGTGATCCATAACATTGATTGAATTTAATAATTAATTAATAACCTTATAAACAAAATATAGAGAATTGAGCTACATTCTAATTTCTAACCAAATGTAATTTTCGCTTATAAACGGTTTACTAAATGAGATTGTGTTGAATTCTGAATATCATATTGCGTGTTTTAAGTTTAAGTGGATATAATAACAGATTTCTAAGTTCTTTATGTTAATAAACAATTCAATTAATCAATTATAAATAAACCCAAATTCTTCATACAAACCAACAATATTGAAACTAAGATGTTTATCATTAAATAAACATAATTCAAAAAAATTCAAAACTCATGTAAAATTTGATTTAATTAAATCCAATAAATTTAAAATCAATCCATAACCTTTAACATAGCCGAAACATTTTTCAATTGATAAATCTTTTTATCTTCAATACAACAATTTCTTTTTTTGTTTTTTAAATTTTTGATTATTCATTTGGTTATCTCTGATAAGGTTTATATAAATTCTTAAAAACAAAAACAAATAAAAAATCTCATTTGTTTTATTAATTTCATCTGATTTCAATATAAATTGATCAGAACAAATGATATTTAATTATTTGTTATAAAATTTTTGGGTGGACAGAAAGCTGGTCTTTTCCCAAATTTTTTAAATTGATATTAATCTTCTTAAACATTTTTTATCGAAATTTTTTATTTAATTTCCTTATATTGACCGTTCATCGTAATCGTTTTGGTTGTTATGATGTATGAAAAACATAAAAAACATAAATGATCGCAATAATGATTAAATAATTGGCGTTGAGTAGCAAAATGTATAAGCAAATGGAATGCGCATCGAAGGACCGTGGTTTGATTGGGGTCAAAGGATTTGCAACATCTGAGCAGGTAAATGATAGAATTATTAAAATTAATACAAGAACATCAACGGCACAAAACAATAAACGCATAATGACACGTTGATTAAAAATAATTAACTTATCACACATTTAATAAAATTAAAATATTTTTGTTTATTTATTTTACGGAATCAGAACTTTATTATTAAGATAAATGAAAACAATTTGAAACAATTAGTTAATCCAAAAAAAGTTTGTTTTTCAATATGGTAATAAATTCAAAAAAAGTTAATATAAAATTAGAATTCCTGATTGTGGTATTGTTTCTGAACTAATCAAAACTTTGTGGTAAAATAATTTAAAATTAATATCTAAATTATTCAAATCAATTATAAGTATAGGATATGTTAACAACTTGTCAGAGTCATCTAGATTTTATGAAATTTTCTATAAATCTAAATTAACGAATGCAGTAGATTAACGGTGAAATAATGTAACGGTTAGTACATAGCTGCTTAGGTATTGCAATAGGCGTTAGATACATTTATTAATAATTATTCGAAATTATTTAAAAAGGACAGCGTATGAATGCTTAAAAGGTAATGTGTTTACCGATGCTTTTTAGTGAGTCTGGGTTTGTGATGACAAAAAAAGAGCAATCGTTGAAATATTACGCTCTTCAACCTATTTCCTTTCCTAATCCGATATCAAATCAAAGTGATAAAATTTGATCCATGACAATTAATAAACTACAACTTCACTAATACCTTAACGTTTTTCAACGCCAATTATCGCTGATAAATTATTCATTTTAAAATCAAAATTTTAGCGAATTGTTTATTTAAATCCATCATATAAGTAACTGAAATGTTCCTGAAACTTAAAGATGAATAAACGATGATTTTGTTGATCAGTTTTTTTATTCAATATTGAAGTATATATGGGTCACTACTAACCAATATCCGCGTTACACCACCTAGCCACTGTTTAATTATAACTTAATTAATGTTTCACTTTAATTAATGTTTAATTAATGTTTCACTTTACTTTTTCTTCATCTTTTATCATTTCTTGAAGTAGGTGTGGTGGAAAATCAAAAAAAAAACAAGACGTTCAAACTTTCCAATTGAAATCAAATTCGATTCCCAATTCCCAAATTTTATTGCCAAATTTAATTCAACTTCTTTTTCTATTTCTATGACTTAGCCATTATACTACTTATAAATAAATAAATAAATAAATAAATAAATAAATAAATATTCACTGTGATATGTCACATTATAATGTGACATATCACAGTACGTACAAAAATACATTTTAAAAAAAAAAAAAAAAATACATTTTTTTTTGTACGTACAAAAATACATTTTAAATTCCGAAAAAACAACGTAAAAAATATGAAGGGGCTGAAATCTCACAGCTCTGAGATATCAAGACTTCGGTCTGGGTTAAGGATTTTGATATAGCTTTTGGCAAAAAACTTTTACGAGGACTTGGTTTTTAGTTTTGGGCAGCGATGTATATCAAACATAGCTATTTGTTGAAGTACATGTATTTTTATCTCTGTTTAGATATGTATTACAAAACTAACACGAAACATCATTACGTTGTCGGAAAATTATAACAGATCATATATTAACATAATTTAGTGAAAAGATTATACAATCGGCAAACTACTCAAAAACCTCTCCATTCAGCGTTTCGAGAAAATATTTCGAAATCACAAATTCATATTTCTTTCAAAATTCCAAAAATATTATAAAAATTAAATAAAATCAAACTTTTTTCAAACATAATTCTAAAAATATATCAAAAATTATTACAAAATCAAAGATTAAAACTAAAAGTATTGCAAAAATTATAGCAATATCAAAAATTGAAACTTTTTATAAAATTATAAAAATTATAATAAAATCAAAAATTTTAAATCTTTCAAAATTCTAAAAATATTCCAAAAATTCTTACAAAATCAAAAATTGAAACTTTTTTCAAAATTCTAAAAATATATATAAAATTCAAAAATTCTATTTTTTTTTCAAAATTCTAAAAATATTCCATAAATTAGAATAAAATCAAATATTTAAACTTTTTCCAAATTCTAATAATATTCCAAAAATTCTTAAAAATTCAAAAATTCAATTTTTTTCCAAAACTCTAAAAATATTGCAAAAATTATAACAATATCAAAAATTGAAACTTTTTTCAAAATTATTAAAATTATAATAAAATCAAAAATTAAAAATTTTTCAAAATTCTAAAAATATTCCAAAAATTCTTACAAAATCAATAATTGAAACTTTTTCAAAATTCCAAAAATATTTCAAAAACTATAACAAATTCAAAAATTTCCATGTTCAATTATATTTACATAAACAAACAGCTAAATTTTTTTCCAAAAAATAAATGGTCTTTTTTTGGACACACTTGACAATATTTTTTTGACAAACTTATAATGCCATAATTCTCAATAATAATAATAAAATTCATGTCAAACAAATAATTAATTTTATTTTTTTCCAAAAAATTGGGTAAAAAAATAAATAAAAATCTTTCTTTTGACATACTTGACAACATTTTTTTGACAAACTTCTAATGCAATAATCTAGATTTTGGTCTCACATACCAATCCTGACCATCAAGATTTCTCTAAATTCAATGTTCCTACTCGTAATCACTTAAAATGAAAGTTTTTTAAGCAAAAAATATGCAAATTTCCTTGTTTTGACACACTTGACGATTTTTTTGACACACTTCCGGTACAGTAAATGAACACATCGTCCTTTCGGCTCTTCCCATTGAGTAAACCAATCTTCAGAAAAAAATTTTTTGAATTCCGTCCAGCGTTTTTCTAGATTTCGTAGGTTGTGACGGCCGGCCGACCGGCAGACAGACATACATATTTTTTTTGCTTTTTTAGAATCAGTAGGTCTTAAAACGTCGAGAAATGCCAAAAAAGTGGGGGTAAGAATTTCACTTTTGGCTCATGAATGCAATACTTAGGTCTTTCAGACCGAATTAATTATAGTACTGGTTTTCGGTTAATGGTAATCATTGAATTCAATTTTTTTTTTATTTTGTATAAAGTTAACAAAACCATTTCATATTATTGAAATTAAACTTCAAACCACAATTACGACCTCTTAGTCCAAACTAAAACCCTCTATCCAACTGTCCAACTCAATACTCCTAGTCAAAAAAGAACAAAACTTTTTTAATCCAAAAATAATCGTTACAAATTTGGATTTCCCATCATATATTGTCTTGGTTAGTATTTCTGTAATTCTTTTTAATTTTCACATAATCATGGTAAAATAGATGGAAGAAAAAAAAAAAAGAGAAAAAGAATAGAATACTATCTGGAAATATCAAATGTACTTAATAGGATATGTAAATCTAATTTTGCCGAAGTGGGTTGAAAAGTTTTTGAAAATGGAGATATACATTTGGAACTACGCTATAACATATTACTGGACAGGGAATTAAATTACGGTTGACACTGTATATCTCACCCATTACAGGACAGGACGAAAGCAGGAGAACTGGCAACAATCGTCGTGAGAATCATAAAAATATAACGAAATGGGAGGTGGACTCGAACCCAAACCCTGTGATAAAAACTCTCAGGCTCTACCGACTGAGCGAGCTGGATCAGACAAAACAATTGATTTTTAGTGATTCAAAAAAATTGTTATATTTATTTAATAGTTTTTGTTTGTCCTATTTTGTTGTCGGTTTACTGATATTTAAAATTATTTTTTTATTATTCAGAAAATAATGAAAATTAATATTATCTGAAAAATATTTAAATTTTTTGAAATCTGATTTTTTTCATCTAAATTGTATCGTAAAAAAATGCCCAAAAAATGAAAGCCTCATTAGAATCCAATCACACACATACATTTTCATTTTACAGCTTCAAAATGCGAATGCAATCTACATTTATCGCAATGACGTTGCCAAAAATATTCGTCTAGGAAAGATTCATGCCGTATTAGAAAATCCTAGCCACAGAATCACATCAAATATTAATGTATTTATGCCTGAAAGTTCTATGCATATTTTGTATACATGTTTACATGATTTAAAAATATTAAATTAAAACAAATAGGTATGACGTTAGCACTCAAATACTTTTAAACTTCAATTTAATTTAAAATATACACTAGAATATTTTTAAAAAAAACTTTAAAAGTAGAAAAATAAAAATGTGTACGAAATGTGCATAGACTCGTGCCCCATGTACAGAATGTTTGTCGGGCCAGTTCGTATGATTTACGAACGTATGCGTTGGCTTGCGGGGAGTATGAGACTGTAAGGTATGTTTAACCCCACACCTTGAAAGGAAATCTTTAAACAATTTGAATTTAAATTGTGACCCATTGTCTGAGACAATTGTTTCGGGACAACAAATACACTTAGCGAAAAGTTTCCGTAAAGGAAAAAGAAACGGGAACTTAGTGAGGTGGTCTAAGACTATCCAAATTTCTATGTAACTGGACTTAGATCGTGCACTGAGAGAAATGGCATTCTAATATTAAGCAGAACATGTTCTCAAATAAAGATAGTCAATATCGATGAAAATTTTAGACTAAATAACTAATAAATGAAATGAGAATTTGTGGTATCAATAAAGATAAAATTGATCAATTTTAGCAATCCAACAATTTTATGAATTGAGATTTATAGTGTCAACCTCATTAATTTATTAGTTGCACAATTCAATTAATTGATTCTACGTTTATGGATTATTCTTATTGTTCAAAAAATTCTATTCTCTAAGTTAACATACAAAACATTGATGAAATTGAGATATATTTGATCTCAATTAGAGTCAAAAATTTAGAATTAAATGTAGAAAATTGATTTCTTGAATCATTATTTGTAATTTCGTTTATTTTGAGACATTTATTCTTAAATTTATATAAAATTAATTTAAAAATCGAGACCATAAATGATTAATACAAGTTTTCTTTGCTAATTTTGAGATTAACTTGATTATGGGGCCCATAATTTTTTGAATTTAGCACATGGTTTTAACAATATTCCTATCAGTTTATTATTTACATGTTGAAGACGGTTTACTTTGTTCTAATTCGTGATGAAAAGTGTTATTTTAGTGGAAGGAATTATGTGAAATTAAATTTTTTAAAAAGTGAAAACAGTGCACACACATGCCTAAATATGCAGTTTTTTGTTTTATGTATAAGTATCATTTTAAACACTGTGATTTTTTTCAAAATAAATAAACGTGTTGCGTTTTTATAAAAAAATTAAGAAAAATTTAATTGTCCATTTCATTCAAAATTTTGGTTCAGAATAGCCGAGTTAGATTTTCTTCTTAGGTAGGTGTCTTGCTTGACAGGGAAAGTATTCGTTTCAAGCATTATTATTATGTGATTATACACTCAAAAAAGACAATTAAATTCACTATTTTTTTGTAAAATCTGTAAACTTTAAAAAAAATTATGTGAAACAAACTGGTTGAAAGAAATAATGCTTCTTTGATTTATTATAAAAATTACAGACTTTGCAAAAAAATTGTGTTCTGTTTATATTTGCAAAATTTTGTGAAAAAGATTTGAGTGTATTAATTAATACATTTTTGTTTTTTTTTGCTTTATTTAAACATTTCGTGTTACAAAAAGGCAAAGCCTTGAAATAGTAACAATTAATTCAAATTAAAATCAACAAAACAGAAGTACAATTAGTAAATTAGAGTAAAATAATAAAAATAGTATAATTAAATTAAACAAAATATGATTAAAATATAATAGATAGTTAGTGTTAAGAAAAGTATTTATGAAAACAAAAGCATAATCTCAACATTTAGAAAAAATTAAAGAAGTCGTACATTAATTTTGAATTTTGTTAAAGATGTTTCCAACTTTAACGGAGTAGGAAGTGGATTAAAATCAGCCAAGCCAGAAAACAAAACTGAACTTCTACCTACATTTAGTTTTCTGAAATCAATAAAGAAATCTGCATTTCTACGTGTTTGATAATGGTGGATCTCATTAGCTCTTCTTAATATAATATTATTTTTAATAAGATTATTTTTAAGTTTAAATATAAATATTAATGTTTCTGATTTACATATTTTTCTAAAAGGAATAATTTTATGGTCATACAATTTTATTGTCGGATGTAAGTTCGGCAGGAACCTAATGGTTTTTATTATTCTATTTTGAAGCACTTCTTAACAGTGAATCCTTGATTGTGTAGCAGAATTCCATAAAGGATTTAGATAAATCAAATGCGAAACAAAATGGGCATGATAAATGGACCATAGCGTATTTGGGCTAACCAAATGACGAGTTCTTTTCACAGCAAATATTAAAGGTGAAACTTTTTTTGTGGTGTTTTGAATGTGTTTCTCCCAATTTAATTTAAAATCGATTGTTAGGTCAAGGTAATTGTAAATTTCAACAGATTCAATTAAATTATTATGAAGCATAGGTAAATTATTAATTAAATCAGAACATTTAAATAGCATGAATTTTGTTTTATTTATATTTATGTTTAAACGAATCGAATTGAACCATGAATCTAATTTCAAAAGATCTTCCTGAATAGCTGGAATCAAGTCAGTATGATTTTTGCAGGCATACATGAACGCAGAATCATCTGCATAGCACTGTACTTTTCCTTTAAGAGAAAGATCAAACACGCCATTAATCATTATATTAAATAAAATTGGTCCCAAAATAGAACCTTGAGGGACACCAGATTTAATAAGCTTCAAGTAACTTTTTGTATCTCCAATTTGCACAAATTGCATACGGTTACTTAAATATGATCGAAAAATGCTAATATCTGGCTCTTTTATTCCTAAATCAAATAAGCATTGAAGCAATAATTCATGATCAATGGAATCAAAAGCTTTAGATATATCAACAAAAAGCAATGCAACATAAAGACCATTACTAATATTTTTTTGTACAAAATCTATCATATGAACACAAGCAGTTAAAGTGCTTGACCGACTTGTAAAACCAAATTGCTGAGGATGAATTATTTCATTGGCAGTTAAAAAAGTTTCAAGACGAGCTAACAAAACTTTTTCAAATATTTTTGAAACACTGTTCAAAATTGAAATTGGTCTATAATTTGACATATTTGTTTTTTCTCCAGATTTAAATAATGGAAGAACCTTGGCTATTTTTAAATTATCCGGAACTTCACATTTCTCTAAGCAAGAATTTATCAACTTTTCTAGTGGATTAATTATATCATTAATTTGTTGTTTTAAAAATCTAGAAGATATACAATCAGCACCGTTAGCAGCAGATAAATTTAGACCCTTAATTATAAATTCCAACTCAACTGCACTAGTAGGCGTAAGATAAAAGTTGATACCTTTTTTCGGACTACAAGGTGTCAAATTAGAAAAATTGCAAACTGAAAATTGTTGATTATGTTTTGATCCTACCTCAATAAAGTGTTCGTTAAAAGCATTTGCAATTTTAATTAGGTGCGTTAGTTCTATGTCTTTTTTTTTAATTTTTGTAATGACTGATTGCTTATTACTTTTGTTATAAATTAGTTCATTTACAATTTTCCACAAATAACTAGGATTAGCAATATTTTTAGAAATGAGACTATTATAATAACTTTTTTTGGCATTCAAGCACTCTACTTTTAAATTATTTCTATAAAATCTAAATTGAGAAATAACATATAGGTTGTCAGGAAATTTCAATCTCAATTTATAAAAATAGTCCTTGATTTTTTTAATCCTCAGCAATTTATCACTAAACCAGGGATTTACAAATTTTTGACGTGATTTGGAATTTGGAATTAAGACTGTATTGTTTTGAATGCAGTTTTGGGTAACATCAATGAACTCCGAAAAATTTTGTACTTCATTTATCTGATCTTTGTACATAGAGGCATTGTTAATGGAAAAATAATCAATAAAACTTTTTGAGTAAATTGTTGGGGTACGTTTAGATTTATTAGCAAGGCAAAAACGAAGCTGTAACATTCTGTGATCCGAAAGATCACAATCGGTAATTGAAATTTCAAAATTTTTAATGATATCAGTAATCACATGATCAATTGTTGTACAACTTGTGTTAGAAACTCTAGTTGACATTATTGTTGTGAAAAGATTTTGAATTTATAATTTGACTTAATCTTAACAGTATATATGTTATAACTTCTTTCTTATTGATAATTTTAAAATCGATTTACTTATATATAGTTATTATATATACATATATTCTTAATAATGATGATAAATAATTATATTTCACAATTCAAAAATGCAATATCTAATCACAATGGTAAATAAAGTATTAAATAAATTGGAGACGATTTCAAGAAATAATTTTTTGACTTTGTTTAATACATTTTAAGTATGCATAGTGCGTTTATTTCTTATTATTTTTAGTTATAGTAAGTTTCATCAGAATAGAGCATGAAAAATTAAATCATTATAATCAATGAAGTTATCCAGAAAACAAAATTAAAGACAATGTAAGCCGTGGCAAATTATAGAAAAAAACACCGTGCAACGTTTGAAGTAAAGTGTAGATGAATTTTGCTCCATTGCAACACCATTACAAGTGAGCTTCGTAAATAAATAACATTTAAATATTTGATCTAAATTTTTTTGCAAATTAATATTAAATTTAGGGCAGTTTCAAGCAATTGTACAAAAAAATAATCATTACTCTATTTGACAAAATGGCTGACTGATGGCTGATCATACTAAATTATATTAAATTGAGATGCTAAAAATGATTTTTAAAACTGAGGTTAAATTGATAAATCAGGTCCGCATATCTACATTGCATACACAACATTATATTAATTCCAAAAAAAACTGTATTTCCAGTATCCGATGGGTATATACTTTGACCTAATATTTGCACCGAATGCTAGAGCTACCTACCATCAGAAAAAAACAACATGTTTCGACTCATTATGTCAAAGTTAAATTTCATCCTGCATTATACAGATTAGTAGTGACGTTTTATTTGCATCAAAATTGCAAATACAAGATCAAAATATTTCAAATATGTTATAAATTTAATATTTTTATAATTAAATTGTTGTATCAAAATAGTTTTAACTAATATTCTTTAAAAAAGTTTAATTAAAAAAAGTTAAAAATAATTTTTAAGTGATCTAAAACCCTGAAAAAAATAAGATCTAAAACACTTGCGAAAACGTTACAGCTAAGTTATACGCAAAATTAAACAAAAATTAAAAATATCAATATAGTTGATTAAATAATTTAATTATTTATAAATAGTTTTACATGCTTTTAATTTCACTAAATTTACTGCATGTAAATAAACTAATAAACTAATTTGTAAGTAAACTTAAACAAGTTAATATGTATTTATAATGACTTTTTATATTTTAAAAATAAATTAATTTTTAAATATTAATTGATATTATGTGTTTTAACTTCTTATTTGAAATTGATTGAATTTGGCAATAAAAGTGTATCCCCTCAAGTGTATCCTCCTACAAAATATTATAACCGAGAATATATATATATATATATATATATATATATATATATATATATATATATATATATATATATATATATATATATATGTATATATATATATATATATATATATATATATATATATATATATATATATATATATATATATATATATATATATGTATATTAACACAAGTTTTCTCGATTACATTTTTTAATAACGTTGAATTGAGTATAATTATTCTCTAATATTATATATATATATATATATATATATATATATATATATATATATATATATATATATATATATATATATATAATATATATATATATATATATATATATATATATATATATATATATATATATATATATATATATATATATATATATATATATATAATATTAGAGAATAATTATACTCAATTCAACGTTATTAAAAAATGTAATCGAGAAAACTTGTGTTAATTTGACCTTTTAATTCTTAACTATAGAAGAATTATGCTTCAGTTGATCTGAAATAACAATAAAAAAATCTTTGAACGCACACTTATTCTTATATAAAGTATATTTTAATCTTTAAAATAACCAAATATACTCAAAATGAGTTTAATTTTGAAAAGATTTAACACTTTTAACTCATATTATTCTCGATTTTGAAATAAAATATTCTCAATAACAGAAAATTTAGTCACAAATGAAATTTAATTTTAAAAATGGTTTACAATTTCATAAATTAAAGATTTATCATATTAAGAGTATAATACTCTAAATAAGAAACTGTATTTGTATAAATCATACTATAAATTCTCAATATCAGAATTTAAAATATTAACAAATTGTCATAGCTGTATTCTACAAATAAGAATAATTTGAGAATAGTTATTCTTGGCGCACATTTAAGCAACTTTTATGCATAATTTTATACCTATTTTAATTGAATTGAGCAGTCTTTTTTTTCAGTGTGGGTAAAGACCGATCATATCAATGTATAATCGTTGACTGACTCTTTCAGACTTAAGTGACGTCACCATGGGAGCACGGAGCAGGGTGTTAGGTGCTTTGACAGTTTTACAGATGTCACATTGAGTAACATAGGATTTAATTTGCGTGGCCATCCGTGACTAAAAGCAAAATCGACGTAGGTGATATAGTTTTTGCAACTCCACGCTGTGCAGAGGCAGGAGCCTGGGCAATCAGCTTGGTCATTTACACTTCGAGGATCCACAATTTAGAGAAACTTTTGTTATACACAAGTCCATTGAACGTGCGTACATCAGGAATAGAACGAACGGAGTCAGTGATCTTTACTAGTTCACTAAAAAGCTCTAAAATTATTCTGAGTTCAAACGAAGCTGACGAATAAAGTAGTAGAATCGAGAAAAAGGTCTACCGTTTATTCCAGTATTACAATCTTCCGGCAAACCTAAAAATCTTATTCCTACTTTTTTGGCATTTCTCGACGTTTTATAGGTCATTACGTGTCTAAGAAAGCAACAAAATGTCTGTGTGTCTGTCTGCAGGCCGACCGGTCGCGTTATAACCGAATAAAAATTAAAAAAACTGCTTGCTTTCGTTAATTGTGAGAGCCGAAAGTTCGATAGGTTCGATAACTTTACCGGAAGTGTGTCAAAAAATCTTTAAATGAGTCAAAAAAAGCAAATGGGAAACATTTTCGATTAGAAACATTTGACAACTGTGTGATTCAAGATTTTACGACTTCTGAATAACAGGAACGGTTGGAAAATAAGTTGGAATTTTTAATTAAGTTATATAATTTTTGCAATATTTTTGGAATTTTGAAAAAAGTTTCAATTTTTGGTTTTGGAATATTTTTAGAATTTTGAAAAATAAACTTTTTGATTTTGTTATAATTTTTGGAATTTTGAAAAAAGTTTTTATTTTTGATTTTGTTATAATTTTTGCAATATTTTAAGAATTTTGGAAAAAGTTTCAATCTTTGATTTTGTAATATGTTTAGAATTTTGAGAAAAAAATTTCAGTTTCTGATTTTATTATGATTTTTGGAATTTCGAAGAAAGTTGGAATTTTTGATTTTTTTTATAATTTTTGGAATCTCGGAAAAATTTTGAATTTTAGATTTTGTTATAAGTTTTTTAAATCATTTTAAGCAATTCAATCAGACCCCTCATTTTGAAAAAAAAAATTATTAATTATTTGTATGACATGAAATATAATTCATTATGAAATTGGTAGAAAATGGGTTGTTTGTTTTTGAAATGTTGAAATTGTTGAACGCTAAATGGAGAGGTTTTCGAGTAGTTTGCTATTTATGTTAATATATGATCTGTGCTGCGGTTATGGCAAATTGTGAGTTTAAAACTACGAAATTATTTCGTCAATAAAAATTGTTTAAAAATTATTTCGTCAATAAATTTTATGCGAAAGGAACCATTCATTATTCGATATTCAAAATTGACAATTTCGAATTTTTAATTGTATGCAAAAACCAATACTAAAAAATTATGCGTAATCATATACAATTTGTGAGTTTTTTCACAATTAGAAAACTCCATAATCGCAGCACTGTTATAAATTTTCGCTAAGGTATTGAAGTTTCGTGTTAGTTTTGTAATTTTGTAGACTTTTAAATAGAAATACTTGGATTTTAACAAGGAGTTTTAAAAGTTTTGAAACGTAGGACTTTTCACTAATAGAATAGATACCTACGGTATCTATATATCCAAGGGAATTTTACTAATTTTAAATATAAACAAATGTACGGACTAAAACGCGGACTCTAACCCAACAAAAGATCGGACTCTAGCCCAAGAACTCACCCCCAAATCATCGTCGGTTGACCATCCAGTGCACGCCTCTGCTTTAAAACACTACAACGATAAAATTCCGGAACATCTTATGCAAACAAATGATCCAATAATCATATTCACATAGGTTGGGCCCTTTTTAAATGTTTGTCATCTTGCCTTTCTCGAACCACCACCATATCGTTTAAAACATCTATTTTTTTTGTTTCAGTTATATTATTTTTATTTTAGCACAATAAAATATCGTAACAATAATTTTAGACCATAAACATTCAAAATTTTGGAAAACACGGTTTAAAATTTAAGTTAAACAATTTTTTTGTTACGATTAAAATATACCTTTTTTCTTTTACTTTAGTTTTAATTTCAATATTATAATAAAAACCCAACCGCATCATGAACTTTTATTTTTAAGTTCTGAATCTCAACTCAACTAAATTTAAAAAATCTTTTCTATTTATAATTTGTAATTACTTTAAACAACAGAGTAGGAAGAGTTGGTTGCATATATCTTAATTCGTCATGCATATGATTGCATACAATACAATTATATTTTAATACGAAACCAGTTAACAAGAGATTGTCTCATTTTTTTTCAAAACATTAAAATATTCTTCTTGCCCTTCCATCAATCTATAAAACATAAACAAAAGTAGGAACCACCCGTTTATCAATTAAGAATACAAGCAAAAAGAACTGGAAATGTTCATGTAACACAATGATTTATTTATTTCTCTGGTTTATTATTATAATAAAATGAAGAGAGAGATTCAAGCGCTATTAGTTCTTTTGTTTCGCTTTTATATAAACAAGGAAAATAAACAAAGTTCGAAGCGTTGTAAATAGAATACAAATATATAATCAAAAACTATTATAACCTTGATGATTTACAGGGAGTCCGAAGAGAAGGCATACCGATTGATTGTTAGTAAAAATGTTAATGAAAAATGCAATGAAGTCGTGTCGTAATTGAAAAATGGAAGAGGGTGGTGGTTGATTACGAATTTAGTCTTTACTGTTAGTGCAGCCGTGGCTGTTTGAACTACAAAGAACTATTTTCCTGTCAACTCACCTATACAGAACTTAAGATTGTTCTGGAGTTGATTGTAGGTTTTCTTAATAATGCTACCTGTTAAATATCACGTAATTTGGCGGGCATAACAGTTTAATATACATTGCTGCCCAAAACTAAAAACAATGTCCTCATAAAAGTGTTTTGACGGAAGCTATATAAAAATCCTTAAAGCGAAACCGAAGTCTTGATATCTCAGAACCTTGAGATTTCAACCCCTTCATATTTGTTGTTTAAATTCAAATGAATGAATAGCGTATGTTTATAGTCGGATCGCTCTGTTTAAATTTTTGAAATTTATTATTTATACCGCATTCACAGCGACATAGCAAATTAGTAGATGTAATTTAAATCTGTGCTGTAAACACTTTTAATTTTAAAAACTTGCATCTAATTTGATATCTAGGCTTACTACAATTCCAAACGATTCAAATACTTACGATTCACATTACAATCTACGTTTTAAACTCATATTAAATATGCCAAAATGCAAATTATAATATACTATCTACTAATTTGCTATATCGCTGTGAATGCGGTATTATATTATTTGTTTGACGAAATTATAAATCGTTGACCTTTTACATGTTTGTTTAATCGATTTTATGTAATCAAATTTGGAAAATTGGTCGATTTTATGAAATCAAATTATACTTTAGCAGTATAATGTATTAGTACAATTTAACAACGAACATGGCATCTATACTCGTACCTATAATTTGAATACATATATTGCAATGAAGATGAAGCACTTTATATTTAAATATCTTAATTTTGTTTATAAACTTGTTAAATAAATTATATAATCAATAATAAATTAATATTTAACAAATTTTGTGCATTTGTTTCAAAAAATAGTGTATATTACTAGCGTGAACTGCGTTAACGAACGCGAGTGATTGCTGCAAGAGCGTAGCGAATTACACATTAATTACACATTAATTTTTCAATCTACTATTCTCATACAAAACCATCTGGCAAAAACTATAAAAAACCCAGACCGAAGTCTTGATATCTCAGAGTCTTAAGATTTCATCTCCTTTATATTTTTGAGTTACTTTTTGTAAATAGTATTTGGACAACCAGGCAACAAGTTTTTCTCACATATACACTTTATTCCGTTTTAACCTAACTTTCCAATCATTACATTGAAAAATATAATGCCGTTGAATATTTTCTAACTAAGGGACTAATTCGTTGTTTTTTTTTTCACACGTCAACAAAATTATTAAAAATAAGATGTTACAATAAAAGTTTAACATATTGTTTTATAAAATTTATTGAAAATAAATTTTCCGGAAATTAATAAATCTTTCATTAATATTATTCTGACAGTTTTTTTGTTTTTTAATTCTATTTGTCCCATGTGATTAAAATAATTTTTTCCTATTTATATCCTATATTGAGCTCAACTCTATTTTAAGAAATGTTAGATTTGTTAGATTTAACAATATATGTTGGAAAAATGTCTAAAAAAATACGTGTCTCTTGTATTCAAATAAAAAATGACTAGAATCTTTTTATAGGGTCGATTGATCCTATTTATGGAACAAGACATTTTTTTAGTCATTAGAACAATTTTTAAAATATATATATATATTTGTAATTCCCTAATTAATAGGGTATGTATTAGATTATTTAGGATGCTTCATACAATAGTAGTAAAAGTAAGTCTAAATATTATTTATGACTCAGAATGTTTATATCTTTTTAAAGTTGTCATGAACAAAACACACTACATATATCTCAGCGGTTTGTATTTTGAATGCATTATTAACAGTTGAATAAAAAATTTGCAATCGTCAGAACAATCCATGCCATCGATCTTTTATTTCTTCTTATATTTTGTTAATTTCTGCGGCTGATTTGAATTGGAAGCACAGAATAAATCCTTTCAATGGTTTTTGGTTAAACTCAACAAAAAAAATTTGCATGCATAAAAACTTTTAAACGCAATTTTTATTATTATTTTTTTTTTTTCAAATCATAAATTTGCATATTGACTTCGAATCAAACTTTAAAATTACAACAAAATAATATGAAATCGAAAAATCCCAGTTGATGTGCGGTGTCTGATATTTAAAAATATCACCACAAATAACATAAAAAAATACGATTATTTTATTTGATCCACAATGAATCGAATTTTGTTACACAAAAAAAAAACGATGGTAACATAAATTATTTCTTTTTCCAGAAGAGGAAGAAGTTTAAGATAAGACAGAAAAATAAAAGAAAAAGATTTTAAATTGAGTTAAATTTGAAAATGAATAAAAATATAACTAAACGATCTTATCGATATAAAATACGAAGAAATTTGAATTAAATGATATTAAAATTTTTGCCGAAAAAACAAAAGAAGAAACATTCAAAGTCGCATAAGATCAACAATTCGATCAACATTTTGAATTAGATTTTATGTTCAGTTTTCTTGGGTTCTTCTGTTATTCAATTCAAATTAATGTTGACGATATTATCGTTATGAAATCAAATGGGAATTGATTTTTTATTTAGTTTGTTTTGATAGAAAATTTTGTTAATTTGTTGTTAAAGTCTCCTGATAGTAGTCAACAAAGTTTTAAAATTAAAATTGAAAGTTATTGAGTATACTATAGCCTATAGTAAAGAAAGAAAAAGTTCCGAGTTTATGAAAATCAAAGTTAATGATTTTATCGATTCGATGAAGATTATTGATTTAAAAATACTTGGAATCGTTTCTGCTTTAAAGATTTTGTTGCAGAATTAGCAGGAAGACATGATATGATGATATTGATATGTTATATCCTGATATGTTTATTTAAAAATTTCGAATGTAAAAGCTTGAAACCACATACAACAGAAACAGAAACAGAATTCCATACAAATGTTACAGAAACAGAATTTTGTCCTTTGAAATTTGTATGAAATTCTGTTTCTGTTGTACATTTGTGAATTCCCGGCTTAACTGTTCGATTTTTGTTTTGATTACAGTCGCACAGCAAATAGTCATATTTTGAACCGACTGATTACTTGACACTTATTATACATTGAATTTTATAATAAATTATTAGATCACTAATAAAACGATGATTTTGTTTGTTATTATAATAAATAGGGATTGTTTACTACTTTCGGTGCTTCCATGAAAATTTCCCTAATATTACAGAAATATTTAAGAAATGTTTTCGTTGACAATATGTATGAAATTTTAAAACGAAATCGATAATGACCAAGCCTTATTATTTCTAATTTGAAGAGTAGAGTGTGTTTTTTTTCGATATCGGAGAAGATCGAAGAGATATTTTAAACGTCAAAAAAAATATCTGTGTTTTTTTGCATTTCCGGATATATCTGATATATTTGTTCGGTGTTTTTTTTTTCATTCTCGGATATATGTCAGATCATATATTTTCTATCTGAAAACCTTTACAGATATTACAGATATTTTTTTTTACCGACTGGAAGTCATCGTTTAAAGTATAACTTTAAAAAATTGTAGGTAAAGTTTCGATTAAAAACAAATTTAAATAAATTTTTTAATAAAATTTAAATTTATTTAATAAATTTTTTTTTATTTTTTTGGCGGAAAAAACTCAGGGGCCCTATTCCCGAACACATAAATGTGAATTTCGACAATATTGTGAAGTTTGTATTGCATAACATTAAACGGTAACGTTAACGATTTTTTGGAAAACAAATTTCACAATATTGTCTTAATTCAATTTAGACAGTATTGTGAAATTCGGTTTTTGTAAAATCGTTACCGTTACCGTTTAATGTTAAGCAACACAAACTTCACAATATTGTCCAAATTCACATTTATGTGTTCTGGAATAAGGGCACTAAGAATATATTTTATATCTGACAGCTAATTATCGGCGGAAAAAATTATACGATATATCTGATACAGATTTTATTTTATTCCGATTTCTCCGATATAGAAAAAAAACACACTCTATATGTACAAAAGCACATAGTATTATTATATATTATTATTATATATTATCAAGAAAGAAATGTCTTACTGTCAAATAATGAATTGTTTACAATATATGCAGTTTATTTTTAATTTTGGTTTTAATGTTCACCACTAGATGAATTCTTCTTGTTGTACACTCAAAAAAAAGGTTCGTAAAATTTACAGAAATGTCATTCGATTCAACATACATTTCTGTTACTTTTGATCCTACAAATTGTTCGTTGAATTCAACAAATTGATGTCAGTTGAATTTATTTTACCAACAATTTATAACGAACAGTTCGTAAATTTTACAGGCATGTTTGTTAATTATTACGAACAAAATCACAACCGGACTGTTAAAATAACGAACATGTTTGTTAACTTTTGACATTTTATTTTATTGATTTTATCAAATATTTCCAAAATAATTAGGTAGTTATAATTGGTTTAAATTTTATTATAATACTATTAAATATACTTATATTTTGTTTATATAATGATTTTGATTAAAATTTACTGAAACAAAATTTACCTTTATAGACATCCTTAAAACAAAACTGTTGACTTTCCTTAAATTTTTTAGAACATTCAAATAATTTAATTTCACTAAAATTTCACTCATTTTTTGGGGTATTTTAATTGACACAATTCATTAGACACTCTCACACTTTTTCTTAAAACTATGCTTTTTATTTCACAAAATTTCACTTTATCTGTACTTTCACTGAGTTCACTATAAATTTCAAACACTTGCTGCTCGAATTTTTTCATATTTATGTTTTATATTTTTGGCTTTTGGGTATTTTATTCAACAAACGAAAATCAACAAACTGCTTTTAAAGGTACTTAAAAATATTCAACAAACATTTTGGTTGAAAACTAGCAATTAACAAACATGTTTGTTAAAACAATAGAAAATCAAATAGCGTGTCCTTTAAATAAATGCAACAGACTATTGTTTGTTGTATTTTACCCACAATTTTTTCAGTGTATTACCTTAGAATCTTTCATATACGTTTCTAAGCTATTGAACTAGCAACATGTACTTTTGAGTTATATAATTATAATAAACTGATAATAAATCTGATACCTGCCTTTTAAGGTTATGGGCTCAGGTGTCACCTATAATTATATTTAATAAGTGCTTAAAAGTAATTAAAGTATAAAAAAAAGACGCGTAACTTTCTTTATCAACATAAAAAGAATCGCCATTTTGACGATCGCATAAAGTTCGTGACGAATTGTGTAATAATCTCTGTAAAGATAAGAAATAATTATTGGAATCAATTATGACGGATTCAAAGATTGATATTTCAAATGTAACGAAACTTAATGGAAGAAACTACAGGTAATGGAAGTTTCAATTAACATGTGCCCTCAAACCAAAAGGGTTGAACGAAATTCCAAATGACGTCATAAAGAAACCTGATAATACCCCAACTGCAGCTGATAAAGCAAAATGGGTAAAAAAAGATGCAATGGCAATGTTCACATTAACATCGGCAATAAATCTATGTCAAATTGCACTAATAGAAAATTTTGAGTCATCCAATGTTATTATCACCAAATAAAATTCCATTTACGAACAAAAGAGTGAAACCAATAAGATGTTGGTGCATGAAAGATTTCATCAGTACAAAATGGATGTAACTTGCTATAACTGCCAGAAAAGGGGCCATTTTACGAATAAATGTACGGCTCCAAAGAAAGAGCGTAACGAAAGATCATCTGAAAGTATAAGGAGAAAAATACATAGTTAAATATATCTGCATTTACAATGGAAACCGGCGCGATGCTAAGTATAGATGACGACAACGAGTTCTGAATAATAGATAGTGGTGCATCCGCGCACATGACTCACAAAAACGAATACTTTCATACATTCGAGCTGATTGACGATAACACCACTGTTAAACTTGGAAAGGTCGAGGAACTGTCAACATTCAGAACTGCTGTCCGTAAAATGGTATGAATCGACAATAAATAACGTTTTGTATATTCCACGTTTGAAGAAAAATATGTTTTCGGAAGGCGTCATAACTTCAAAAGGTATGAAAATTATCAAGACTGGTGGAACCGCTGAAATATTTGAACACTCAAAATTAATTGCATCTGCATCAAAAGAGTCGAACAATCTCTACAGGTTGCATTTGTTGTTGCATACAACAATGATCTACTCGGAAGCAAATGTGGTACATGCAACATATGATTTGAAAATTTGGCACGCAGCCCTTCGGTCACATAACAACAACTCCTTACGAAGCCTAATAACAAGTGGATCGGTTCCACGCATCGACATTTCAAATCTCAAAGATTTCTTCTGTGAACCGTGTGCTTACGGTAAACAGCATAAATTACCGTTCAAGTTAAAAATTAACGGAGACACAAAACCAGGATTTTTCTACAGCGACGTTTGTGGAAAAATGTCGACACCATCTGTTCAAGGTGCAAATTATTTTATCCTGTTTAAAGATGATTGTTCTGGATATCGCGTTGAATTTTACATAAAACACAAATCAGATGCTTTGACGTATTTCAAAGAATTCGTCAATTTAGCAAGAAATAAGTTTGGCGAACATCCATAAGGTCTTGCATATTTATAATGGCAAAGAATATTGCAACAGAGAATTCAATGAATACCTAAACAAAACTGGCATAAGGACGGAAACCACAGCACCATACACCGCAGTGGCGTAGCTAGGGGGGGGGGGGTGCGGTCCGCCCCGGGTGTCACCCGTTTTGGGGTGACACCCGACCGTAAAAAACTTAAACAAGCCATCACAATGTTTTCAACGGTAAATCACTTAGAAACCATTTTAGCCAGGTTATCCATATAATTTTATTTTATAAATTGTGATAACTTATAATAATGTGTCCTATAAATGTGTTCTATTGGTTCAAAAAGGATATACGTATTCTACTTTTTAAAATTTTTGAGTTATTACGTAAAATAAAATTTTAACAATATGTGTGTATTTCTTTTTTTAATCGAATCAACATGTTGAGCATTGAATTTGAATACCATCACCACAATTACTCAATAGCTTTGAATATTCCTATAGATACCACATTAGCTGTTTTCTTTTACGGTACATTATTTAGTAGACAAGAATGATTCTTTAACGACCAGGTCTGAAAACACATATGCTGAATAATGCAAAGTGGTCTCCGTCAAACAACCCTTTATAAAATTCTTAACCGTAGTATAGAATCAGATTTGGCTAGTCTAATTCGTTTGAATACCACACCTTGTTATAATACTAGGCATTCGTACACTCTGTATTATAATACTTTTCTAACTAATCTAAGAGTTCATTCACCGTTAATTAGATTACAGTACAGCCACAACGTTAAATTTAATCAAATCAATTTGTTTTGCTCCAACTTAGTCCAGTTTAAAAGAAGCCTTTTACAAATTGTTAAATTAAACTAAATTAACATTATTTTCTTATATATTTTAAATTCTAATATTATTTATTTTATCTTGTATTAAATATTCTTCTTTTATTACATTAAAATTATCTTTTCATTAACTAAATTAAAACTTTTTATTGTAATTTTTTATATTATTTTTAAATATTGTCTTTAATTTGTATTACTTTTAAATTTAAACTTTTTATTGTAATTTTTTATATAATTTTTTAAATATTGTCTTTAATTTGTATTACTTTTATAACTAGCATGTTATTGGAAATATTTCCGTTTGCTAGTATGTAAATTGAAATAAATAAATAAATAAATAAATAAATAATGTGGCACCCTGTGTCCTGTGGCACCCTTGAGTTCTGTTCTATTCCAAAATTATGTTTCTATTCCAAAATAATTTCTAAAATATCAGCTTAACTTCACTACCTAATATGTTTTACATTTCAAACTAAGTAATTGCAAACACCTAACGAAACCAATAAACAATCAAATCACCGTGTTTGTAAATAATCTCAAATCAAGTTTTTTTTCCTTTATCTTGAAACTCGTAAATTGGAATGGATCGTTTTCGAATGGACACATATAAATAATTACTGTGGAATAAAATGATAGTTATGCAATTACTATAGTTTTGCAAATTTTTATAGGTAGATACATACTCATCCTGTTTGTTTCCAGTTTTATAATATTAATAATAAAATTTAATAAGAAAAAAATATTTAATAACATGGCAATATTGCAATAAAGAAATCATTTGTCAAATACATAAGTGTATTGCTTTGACAAAATAAAAAAAAATGAATTTATGTTAATCAAATCCATTTTTTAATTGTGATACATAAGAAGATATGGGACTAATTGAACAAAATCTGGGATTAATTTCCATTTAGTCAATTATATAATGGTTATGATTTCGGATCTTGGACATCTGTCCAATATAACGGACTTATGGTTGAATTGTGCACATTGTACAAAACCGGGGCATCATTGGATTTTTGGCCTTTGTCTGAATTTAAATAAAACGAACGTCCAATAATTTCGAATTGTAATTGGATTTTATCTGGGATATTCGTCTCACTGATTGTAAATGGTAACATTTTACATAGAAGATTTTATAAGATTTATTTCGTTTACGTTCTTGACAATATTATTAGTAGAAAAAACGAAATTTCTAAACGAATTTTAGCTTTTTGGGCATATTATCATTATTAAGGATAAAGACCGACTTTAGTTTTTTCAATTCGTTTTAATTGTAAGTTAAAATTACATAATGCCAATTATCACGAACTTTACATTTATGTGTTTTAATTTTATTGAAAAACGGTTTCGCAATTTTTAGAATAACCCAATTTTTAAAAGTGGGAAACTTTGGAAACGAGGTTAAAATTTCATAAAACTATAGGAGCGCAGTCTTGCTATTAATAAATAATGAAAAACAGAAGTGGAAACATCTTTTATCCATGATTGTTGGATATAACTTTGTTTTTATCTAAAGAAAACCTAGCATTTCGTGGATACGATGAGAACAAAGTTCTTGAAATAAGGGCCATTTCTTAAAACTAATCAAACTACTGTCAAAGTATGGTGTAGTATTAAAAGAACACATCTTGAATTAAATATTAAAAAAAATATAAATATTTTGGCTAAATATTTTGAAATTATCTTTGATAGCACACCTGACATTTCACGTATTGATCAAATGTCAGAAGTGATTCGTTGTGTGAAAATTGATGATAGAAAAGTGGAAATCAAAGAAGTGTTCCTTGGATTTTTTTCTTTACATGGAAAAAAGCCGCTAATGTAAGCGATGAAATTCTTAAAAATCTTGAAAATGACGATTTAGATGTTATAAATTGTCGTTCCCAAGGTTATGATAATGCAGCTGTTATGAGTGGTATAGATGGAGGAGTGCAAGCTATTATTAAAGCAAAAAACAACAAAGCAATATTTGTTGGTGTATAGATTGCATAGAATTAGCATTCAGTTAATTTATGTGACCAACACTCATTTGCACAAAATACAGCTTTTTTAACATTTTTCGGAACAGTGGAATTTTTACATTTTTTTCTGCTTCGACTAGCCGCTGGGAAGTGCTTGTTAAACACAGCAAAGCAACTTTTAAAAGACTTTCAACAACGCGTTGGAATCCTCAGTATGCTTCAGGTAAAGTATTAGATGAAAATTTTAATGGGATTGTGGCTGCAATTGAGAAATTAAGTGACCAGCAAGAAAATGTAGACACTAAAAGCGCTGCACAGAACCTTATGCGTGGTGATTGTGTGTGACTTTACATTTCTTTGCTATCTTTTGTTTCGGAGTGATGTTTTAAGGGAAATAAATTGTGCTTGGATTGTATTGCAAAGCACAGGCTTGAATATTGATCAATTAATTACAAAAATACAGTCACTTCGTCTCTATATTCAAGAAAAACCTAGTCATATTGTAGAAGAGGCAAAAGATTTTGCTGTGAAAAAATAAGAGGACTACGACATTCCAATTGAAAGACGAATTCGTCGTAAAAAACGAATGGCTGGTGAGTTGGCCCCTGATGTAGGGCTGGACTGACACTAAGAGCTGAGCTTAAAAGGACATGTGTGAATGTCTTGACCGATTCAATGTTGAACTCCGAACAAGATTAAAGTCAGTTCAAGATTTAGCTTCATTGTTTGAGGTTGTGCTGACAAACACTGGGCTTTTGGCGAACAGTGAAGAGTCTCAATTATCTAAATCAAAATTTACCGGTTTTTATGATGAGGCATAAGAAACAGAACTCGTCATAGAGATACGAAGGTTGAGAAGGCATTTAAAAGCGGCTAATGTTACAGTTTCTAACTGGGTGTGCCTATAGACATTTTGAAATTGATCGTGGAATGGGATTATATAGAATTTCTTCCAAATATTATGGTCGCACTAAAGTTATTTATGACTATTTGCGTATCAGTGGCTTCGAGTGAGAGGAGTTTTAGCAAAATAAAATTAATTAAAAATTGCATGCTGGCAACAATGACTCAAACGAGGCTTAACAATCTTGGCATATTAACAATAGAACATGAGGCAACACAAAATATAAATTTAAAAGATGTAATTTCTAAGTTTGCAGCTGTTAAAGCTAGAAAGAAGAGATTTAAAAGGTTTGTACATAATATGTATGTGAGAGTATTTTAATTTTACTCTCATTTTTCTTTTACTATACCCTATCATAAAAGTTTCATTTTCATTCATCCACGTAAAAGAATGTGTAATAAAACCAGTGGCGGATTATGCCTTTAAGGGGCCTGAGGCGGAAAAAAAATTTAGGGGCCAAAGATTTTACAAAAAATTTTGCAAATGAGTTTGATTAAGACTATTTCTTAAATAATTTTTTATCCGCTTCAGAACGGAGAAAGATCGTTCCCCACTTGCGTTGCATATCGGCAATGTAAGAAATATTTTTAAAATAGTTTCCACATTGGGAAATGAAGATTGCAGGCCATCAATGATTACCTTGTACATCCTAAATGGACAAGTGATGTTCTCTTCTTTTATATATTTTAAAAAATGATGTACTTCGTCCTTAAAATATTGTACTTCTATATCCCTCGCATATGTATTTGACAATTCTAAAATACACTTGTCAACTTCATCACTGGATATATTTTGATCAAAAAATAATTTAAAATTATTTAAAACAGTTTCATATATGGACGTTCTGGTAGACATTTCAGTGGCAAGTCTATCACAGATCATATTGTGAGTATTTATAATAAACAATTCTCGTCCTACTAGCTGTGTATCATTTGCAGATGATTCATCATACATAATTTTGCGTTTTCTTTTTCGTCCTTCTTTGTAGCTAATATTGTCTGTTAATAAGTTTGCTTGCTTTTCTATGCTCTCAAAATCATTCCGAACATCCCTTATAAATTGTGACAAAGAATTAAAAAGTTTTACTCCTTGTAATAAGTTCGTTTGAATATTTTGAAATGATTTTCTAGTACTATTGATTCTTTGCAATAATATATCCCATAGAACGGTTAATAAGGCAATTCATATTCATCGAAAGAGCTAGCTAATTTTTTAACCTCAACTTTAGTAATAGGTTTTTCGTCTTCATTTTCGCTAATTTGGATAAGAACGCTTTTAAGATTTTTGTAATTAAACCGCAAGGCGGATACTGCATCAGCTCTTGCAGACCATCTTGTCACTTGTGTCACTTAATTTTTTAATATGTTTGGAATTAGGATCGGAAAAATTATCAATAAGCAACTTCCATCTGTGAGTAGATGAAGAAAAGAATACATATATATTTTGGATAAAGTTAAAATAATACACCGCAGTAGAATAGGCATCTGCAGCATAATTTCCAATTAAATTAAGCGTATGACTTGTACAAGGAATAAAAATGGCGGTCTCACTTAGAGTTTTATCTCTGGCTTGTAAACCATTATATTTTCCGGCCATATATGTTTGACCGCGACAATTTTTAATATCCAAAGACAAATTGTTTAAAGGTTTCAAAATAAGTTGTGCTAGATATTCTGAATTGTGATTTTCAATTTGTAAAAATCCAAAAATCGTTCTCTCGCATCGCCCACTTTATCAATGTAACTTAATATAAAACTTAGTTGGTCAGTGTGGTTCACGTCTGGCGTAGAATCAACAATAATTGAATAATATAAAGAGTCCTGAATTTCTTGAATTAGGTGTTCTTTTACTTCAGTTCCCATTAAATTTATAAATTCATGGCATGTGGTATGTGATAAATAACTTACATTACCTTTTCCTGGATGGCTGTACCTCTCCAAATGATTTTTATGAAAATCATCAAATTGGGATAGGTACTCAATGCATGTCATAAAATTTCCTTTTCTGTTCGAATTAATATCTTCTCGATGACCACGAAATGCTAAGCCCAAAGTAGCTAATAGCTTTACTGTAGCTGCAACTCTTTTTAAAACTTCCCGCCAGCATTTTTGTTGTACTTCAATTTCACGAGCTATTTGAGTATCAATATGTCCAGTTACAAACAATCTTTTTTTCAAATTTTTCAAACTAATTTTTTAGACAATCTTTTTTCCAATCAACGTTGATAAAACGAAATATTCAACTAAAGCTAAAACACCTATACTATATCAATCATATCATATGGAAACCCTTTTCAAACGTTAATCCAAATGATGAATTTAGCATGTATGGTATAAAAAATACATGGATTTTAAGCATACAATAAAAGATTTCAATTCTACACGTTAAAAAGTTTTCATTTATTTAGTTATATATGAAATTAATCTAAAATATGTACAATTATATGCTTAAAATTGAGGTTTTCAGTTTAATGCTTTCAATAAATTGTAGGTCTTAAAAGAAATCCAAAATCATTGATGAAAACATAAAACTCAAATATACTTCAAATATCCAAAAAATACTTATCTGGATTTTGTTTTTATCAATAATTTTGCGATTGATATAATAACAGCCCATTGCAAATAAAGTTTTAGTATTAATATTCATTCGTAACAGTGGAACTGTTCAAAACAAAATGTTTTTTTACTATACAAATTGGAAAACGAATTTGTACATTAAAAAATTATAAAACTATCAAATTAGAATTATTAAAATAAATACATACATGAAAAAAAGTAATACAAATTGACAACCTAACACTTTTACATGTGGGATAATATTAAAAAAATCTTTAGTTTTAAAAACTTTGGTTGAATGAACGCAGTCATCTGATATTTGAATACCTATAAAATATCAATACTATTTGCAGCGAGGGGGCCCCTGTGCATGTGGGGCCCGAGGCGGCCGCCTCTTCCGCCTCTATGGTAATCCGCCACTGAATAAAACACTACTTTAATTATATGTAACTTATTAATAGTAATGCTCATTTGTATTAATTTAAAAAAAATTATAAATTACGTTTATTGGCTTTTTACCAATATTGACAGTTTTCATTCTTGGGGTGACACCACAATATCCGCCCCGGGTGCCACCCATGCTAGCTACGCCACCGCATACACGCCAGAGCAAAACGGAAGAGCAGAAACTTGCTAAAGCAGAAGCAGTCAACACTGCCGTATACATTTTGAATAGAACACCAAATACGCAGTTACGAAATTCGTCTCCATATGAGAAATGGACTGGTAAAAAGCCAGTTCTTGATCACATTAAAACTTTTGGATGTGTAAAGAGCTTCGAAATAAATTGGCGCCTAAAAGTAAGAAATTTATGTTAGTTGGATATGATGGGAACTCCACAAACCACTGCCTCTACGACACACAGTGGGATTTGTTCATACAATGTTTGGCAAAAAATATAAGGAGTGCTCGTAGAATGTTGAAATTTTGCTCTGAGCCTTTGGTTAGCTCAATTAAGAAAAATATAAAGTTTCATCAAAATTGGCCACGCCCACTACCCCACCGCCCATAGAACCTAAAATTTATTTTTGGCCCAAAGTTTTTGAAATTTGGCACAGAGCCTTTTATTACCTCAATTAAGAATAAAATAAAGTTTCATCAAAATTGGTCACGCCCACTACCCACCGCCCATAGAACCCAAAATTTCATGATTTTATGATTTTATAAATTTTATGATTTTATAAAAGATTATTAATTATTTAAACTTTTTTTTTTTAATTGATAGTATGGAGTCTTACCCTTCATTTTATTATAGCGGGAGCACCTAGCACGACCGAGCAACCTTTTTTTTCTTCCAAGGAAGTTTGCAATCACGGCATATTATAGAACCAATTTTTTTCTATCATATCTTTTAAACCATATGAGCGATCTTTATAATTTTTTTTTAAATACGCAGAAAAGGCTATATTTGAAAATAATCACTATTTGAATTAGAGCAATAAAGTTATCTTACGTACAAACACTATAGAAGTGCCTAAACAGTTTTCAATATTTTGGACCAAAATTTACATGTGACTTTACTTCATTATTTCAAAGACAAATAAACGTTTTTTTGGGATACAATTTATGGATTCTTCATATTTTCTTAATTTTCTACAAAACTGCATCATTACATTTTTAAATTTTATGTGCCGAAAAAATTACTTATTGCACAAAAAATCCCACTGTGCGACATAGTAACCAGAAAAGTGAAAATCTCAAGAAACGTATTATTTCACGAAAAAGCTTCTTTGGCCTTCAAAAGAAACAATACAACGCAAGTTAAAGTACCAGAAGTTTGTGGTACCGATCCAGAAGGACAGGAAATTGAGCATGAAGCACAACCAAAAATGAATGAAAATATTAATATGAACGACGAAGGGGAGAAAATTGAAAACAACGCACAAAATGAATCAATTCAAAACGACACTCAAATTGAGAGAGTCTTACGTAATCGTCAAAAAAATTAAACCCCCGCACAATATGACCTGAATTTGGTTGCAATAGGAATTCGTCAAACATATGAAGAGGCCATGGCTAGTCCAAAAGCAGAAGAATGGTCGAAATCCATTGATGAGGAGCTGGTGGCGTTGTAGCACTTCCACCGGGAAAACGGTTCTAGATGGGTTTTCAGAGTAAAACGTCATCCACATGGAGAAATTTCACGATTTAGATCACGTCTATGAGCCAAAGGATTTACTCAGAAAGAAGGCGCCGATTACAACGAAACATTTGCGCCAACAATTCGATATGAATCCATCAGAATACTACTTTCAATAGCAGCACACCACGATTACGAAATAATGCAATTTGATGTAAAAACCGCATTTTTATATGGGGATCTTCAAGAAGAAATTTTTATAAAATCACCAAGCGGAGCCCAAATTGCAATAAATAAGTTATGCAAATTAACTAAATCACTCTATGATTTAAAACAGGCATCCCATTGCTGAAATAAAAAATTCCATAACTTTTGAAATGCATTGCATGAAACAAAGCAGTGCGGACAATTGTGTATTCAAAGGATACTTTAATACAAATGCAAAAGTATTATTAGCACTATACGTCGATGATAGTTTGGTGATTGCAGAAACAAAAGAAGCACTGAATGTTGTATTAAATCATTTAAAGAATACTTTTGACAACAAGTTTGATACTCCGGACGGTTTGTTCCGACTGTTTTGTTCCGGGTGATCCACACACGTATTTGACTTCAAATGATTACCAAGATGCTGGAGAGGCAATAATGGCGTATTGCGTTGGCTCTTTAATATTTGCAGCAACAGTGAGTCGTCCGAACATTTCATATGCAGTGGGAGTTGTGAGTCGATTTTTGGAGAAGCACACAAACTCCCATTGGAATGCTGTGAAGAGAGTATTGAAATATCTTGTTGGAACATGCAATTACGGAATAAGTTACACATTTAATGGAGAATCAGCAGAATTATTCGGATTGTCCGACTCCGATTTTGCAAACGATCAACAACTGGTTACATTTTTACAATGAATAACGGACCGGTGATATGGTCTAGCAAACTTCAGCGCACAATAGTAATTTCCACTACTGAAGCCGAATATATGACGGCTTCTGAAGCTACAAAAGAAATTGTTTGGTTGCGGCAACTATTACACGATATTGATGCCCCGGTAAAAGTGGCAACAACACTGTTTGTTGATAATCAAAGCGCCATATGTCTAATACACAATCCCGAATTTCACAAGAGGATGAAACACATGGACGTCCGATATCACTTCATCCGTGAAAAACGGAAATAAGAGGAACTTTCGCGGATTTTATTGTTTTTGACTACATATTATGTATTCTAATGCGCGATTCGAAAATTTGAAAGCTACTTATTTAGTGGGATTATCAAGAAAGAAATGGCGTACCGTCAAATAATGAATTGTTTACAATATGCAGTAAAATACACGTTAATATGCAATATATTTTTAATTTTGATTTTAATGTTCACCACTAGATGAAGATGAATTCTTCTTGTTATATTACCTTAGAATCTTTCTTATACATTTTTAAGCTATTGAACTAGCAACATGTACTTTTGAGTTATATAATTATAATAAACTGTTAATAAATCTGATACCTGCCTTTTAATAATTATGCTTATTAAAATCAGGTTAAGTATATTTAAATGATCTGTATTTGTTTTGAAGATACATATATATAACGCCAGAAAATCGTTTTCCATTATTTCTTCATAAATTTCTTGCAAATATAATGTTAGAAACCATTTCTTCTATAATTGTTATATCAGAACTTTAATTCAAAATCGAAGTACAAACAACGAATATCTGCTTCCATTCATTAAATAATTAGTATGCGCGTAAACGAAATTCAAGATCACAAACTTTGCTAAAGTTTATGAAAAACAATCGATAGTTGAGCAATACCGAAACCTTAAACTCCATTAAAAAACTTTATTCCCTCATTAATAACACTATCCAATAATAATTAACAACAATTCTCTAACAACAATCGAAACAGTGAATAAAACAAAACATATGTAGTTAAAAATTAGCATAACATTTACGATAACAAAACATATAACAATACACGATTTACCAACTAAACAAATCGAATCAACTGAAAATAATAAAAGTAATCAGCAAAAAAAATTAAAATTAAAAGCCACAAATAAATGAGAACTTTTTCCATATACACGAGTACAGTAACTAACAACAATAAAATGAAGGAATTCCTCAGTATTCTTTCTTATATCAAAAAGAAGAAATAAACATTTACAATAAAATGAACGAAACAAACAATTATTTCTTTTTATTTTTGTGATCGTTTCATTTTGTTATTTCTGTTCCTGTGGTTCAAAACGACAAAAAATTAAATTTTATTAACTAAACGCTAATTTAATTATTTTAGAAGATATATTATATACACAAATCACAATGGTATAAGGTTAACTACGTTGGTCACAAAAATCTATCAGAATCAAGGAATCAAATCATTGTAAAAACTACTTAACCGACTCTGTAGTTCAAATTAAATTAACACAAAATAATAAGCACGTTGTGATTGTATTACTGGTTCAAGTTACGAATTACGATAAAATATCACCATAAGGTAACAGGAACGTTGTTTAATGTTTGTAAATAAAGGAATTTTAAAAAAATGTAACAACTTAAAAAACACGATGACTGGAATGTAATGACAGAATGGAAAAAATCTAAAACACGAAAAACACAATATGTATATAGGAGTTCGAGTTAAAAAAATAATTAATTTTAAATTTTAGATTTAACTCGTTCGTTGGGATTGTTGTGTTTATTGTTTGTCTAAATGTCTCTGGAGTCTGTTTTTCAAAACTTAAATTTGGATATGGCAAAACAATGTCAGTTGGCAAACGTAGTAGAAGAACGTAGAAGAAATCGTACTTCCTAGTTTTTACAAATTGAATTGAACTGGATTCAACCAGCAATCAAGTAACGGTGCATGCACAATGTATGAGTTTTTTACACATGAGATTTGAGCAACTTTTTATTATTATTTTTTAATAGAAATTCAATGCTTTAAAATGTAGGTAGCTCAATTCTCTATTAATCATGAGGAAAAAGCTAAGAAATGTTTAACTTTTTCATTGAGGAAAAAGTATTTCAAATAAATTTTTTTTATCTCAAAATAAATTTTCATACAAACTTGGATCTCATGAGTAAGATTATTTTCATTGTGCACGCATTGTAAGACAGCTTTTCACTTATCTCTAGACAAGCATTCTGGATTCTAAACGCTGAATTTGAGTCAAATTAGATTTAAATCGAACGAGCAGTTTTTCATGCATACTAATTTCATATTTTTGAGTTGTCCTCAAAAATTTGTTAATACGAAAAATTTATAAAACTTAAATTTAGCTTCCAAATTTGTACTTTTTACGCTCTTCTGCTCCAACAAATCGCTTTGATTTACATAATTTTTTTCATAAATTTTATTGCAATACTTTGTTTTGTTTGTGTTATCTTTTCACGAAGTGCTGACAGTTATTACAATAACATAAACAAGTGTTTGGGATATTCGTTACATAAATTATTATACCGCAACCGACATATCAAGAAATGAAAACTGGCAGTTCTGACACGAAGTTTTTCAAAAGAATAAAATAAATTACATTACTACAACTATCGATCAAATGAAAGCAGAGAAGAAAAATCTTCAATAGATCGTGAGACACAAAAAATCAACGATCGATCAAAACAATTTAGTGGTTAAAGTATCTAACAATAAATTTTATTTATTGAAACCTGGTAGCTACTGAATTTCAGAAGAAGAACTACATGAAACTGAGAAAAATATTAATTCAACAAGAATCTTTTTCGGAGACATTAAATTGCTAAATGTGATGATTTTATTCCAAAATCTAATGGATTTAAAATCCCAGCTAGCACAAATTTGTAGCAATAGAGATAATGTTACAAATAAAAGAGTCGCAAGATTAGATATGTAACGCAACTGTAGCTCCATTGCGACAAAAAAAGCAGAATTTACGGTATATTTTGATACAACTTTGGTCGCAATTAGACGACAAATGTGTTATAGCTATGTTTAAAATGTGCTGTTGTAACAAACTGAAGTTGCACGCAACAAGATGAAACAACGAATATTTTGGTTCATTTCAGTTGTATATTGTAATATTTTAAAAATGTTTTTAATAAGTATTCCTTTACATAATTTTTATTGAAATAATTTATAAGATTTATAAGTTATAAAAGTCAGACATTACTCAATAAGTGCTTTGAAAAAGAAAAATCTCATGATTATTAGACCAAAATTTTATAACGGATGCCATTTGGTCGATGAATGTGGTTGTTTTACCTCTGGAATATCTACGCGCCACCTAAAAGTGGAAAATTCGGAAAATAATTGGAAAACTGGAAAATTTTCGAATTTTTATTACAACCATAAAATCCACAAATAAATATCTAAATATATTTTGTAACGCTCCTAGTGTCATATTAAACCGTAAATTCTTAGAGGAAATAAATAATACTATAGAAAATCGCATTAGACTTTTCACAAATAAAACCGCATGGTGTAGGAAATACATAGAACGATGAAAAATATGGCGAACATACAGCTTCAAGATAGATTGCTTCCAAAGTTCTTGAAACTAAATAAAAACCTCATTGCACCGTCCTTGTTACTAATTGGCCATCTAAAATTATAATACTTGATCCGTTTTCTTTTTCTGTCATTGCAACTGTATAACAACCTCATTGTAGCGTCCTTGTTTTTTCTGTCATCGAAACTAAATAAAAACCTCGCTGCAACATCGTTGTAACAATAATTTGAGGAAAATATGTTAGTCACATCAAGGTTGCTAGCTCGTTACTGGATTTGTGACACTACAATAAAATAACATTTTTAAGATCCACTACAAAAATAAAAGTTTTAATAACGTTAATTTAACTTAAACAAAACTTCTGCCTTTGCAACTTTTATGAAACATTTTAACAACAAGTGTATTTTTCTGTAACAAAATAAAAACAGTATTGTAACTGAGCCGAATGATTTGTTGCCAATCACTAAGTCGAAACTGTAATATAACCCATATGTGACTAAATTTATTTCAAAAAACTGAATTGCAACCGAATTGTAACTTATTTATGTTACAAATCGAAATCTGTGCTAGCTGGGATATGTGTTAATTGGCTTTCGAACACTTGCTGTCTTTCATAATTACATTTTAGTTTTTTTATCATATTCAATTGATCATATTCAATTATTGCCAAAAAATAATAATTTAATTTGGAATGATCAAATGACAACAGCCGTGTTCGATTTGACTGAAGCAACTGATAGAACTGATAAATTGAATGTAATTGTTGTTGTTTTTTCAGTTGTTTCAGTCAAATCGAACGCACCTAACATAACTAACATTTCTATATTAAATAAATAATAGTCAACTCAAATAAAAAGATAAACAGGAAAAAGTTGAGAGAAGTTTAATAAAAATGAAAGCAACGTGTTTGATATAGCTCAGAACTATCGAAAATTGTTGCAGATAGTTAGGGGGTTTGGCAAATGGCAGTACCCAGTACAAGTCGTCGTCCACCTTTTCAAATGTTAAAAAACTTAAACAAATAAATTCCTTCTGCCATAAATAGAAAGAAATACGTATATAACTCAAGTCAGTGAGTCGAAAGTTTGTCCACTTTAATTCTAGATTATTTTTAGATCAAAGACGAAATTTTCCAACGATATTAAAATTAGTTTGACGAACAAATAAGTGAAAGTATTCGTTAACTGTGCGTAACAATTTCCAACGACTTAGTGTGGTCGTGGAACGATCATACAACTGCAATCACAAAAATCTCGTCTACAAAACTTTGGTTTCTAAACAGATTAAAAACACATTTCACTTCATTTCAATAATGCCACTTTGAAAAGTTTTATATTCGCTCCAGTATGAAAAACACTAATTTCTTATCTCTAACTGCGTTTGTTCTCTCTCTACCTACACTGAAACAAATTCAGTTTCTACAATCTCTTTCGCGCTAACTTCTTTTTTGCCGTCACGGTAACAATTAACTCGGTTGTTGTGCCTGCATATTTGGTTTTTGAGGCGTAGGCAACCAAATTGGATGTTAGTATGATTGGGAACATTCAATTGGCACAAAACAGCTTGTAGTAATTGATATTTTTCTTTCATTTATACATTTATACAATATCATTGTAAAATAAGAAATAATTTCGCAAGAAACCGACACCTTAACAATGACAGTTAGCAGCTCTTTTGTAGGTTTCTCTTGCAAATGATCGTCAAGACTTAGAATTGTACCTTGGGTCGAAATCGGCTCCGTTATCCGTTCAACCACCCACACCTTTAAAAACAGAAATTCTACAAACAAAAAAATTACGAATAACTAATAAGCGGCATTTACATAACACAAACAAAACCTAGTCTTTACACCAAATTTAACACCGCAAGTGTCAAACTTATGACAACTAAGATTTTCTACCAAAACAAACGTACAAACACCCAACACCACTCACATATTTTGTTTAGAATTATTAAGCGATTAAAAAATCTATTATTTTGCATAAATATAATATTTAAGTTCAATAAATTACAAGATTTAAATTAAACACAAAACAAAAATTGGTTCTTATCATCCATCCTATTCATCGTGTGAAGTCGTCGTCGTTGTCTTTCTGTTAAAACCATATTAAAGATTTCTTCAATCTTAATTTAAATCAGAACCAATTAATCCAATATTTATTTTTACGATTATTTTATTTAATTTTTTATTAACAAATTTGTGATAAAAATAATAATAAAAAAAATGTTTATATTATTATTTTTAGTTTTTTCTTCTTAAATTTCCTACCACCTACTGTATCAATTCCTTTTCATTCAAATATAAAAATACCAATAAAAATAAAAGAACCAGACTAGTATGAGCACCATCATAATCATCAAAATAATAATCATGAACATTTAAACCATTTTAATTGTCAAACAAATCAAACTGACCAACCTTTATTTAATTCTTTTTTGTATATAGATATATATTTTTAATGACTGTGTTGTTGTTGTTATGTTGGTACAATTGTTCATCAAGATACGAGCGGAGATTGTTAACCGTCTTCTTTATGAATTGAAGGATATCGAAAACATTAAAAAATGAATAGTTTTCTGTGTAATAGATTTCAGATTTAAGTTTTAAGTCAAAACATAATAAAATTTTATTGTTATGATTCGACTGATTTTATTGATCGTTTAAGTCGATTTCATCGTTTGTAAGAATTTACGATAAATTTTAAAATTATCCATCCTAGAATATTGAAATATCAAACTTCTTAATTTGACAGTATATTTGAAATTGATGAGAAGTGAGATTATATGACACGTGACTACCCAAAAAATTATGAAATTTAGAAACAAGAATATAAATATTGAATTCTTCCATCAAACTTAATTATAGATTTGCAAGAAAATTGTTACCTAATATTATTTTCCATAAAATAATTTAGGTTTTGGTCAAGGCTTATGTCTATCCAAGACAATATTATTTTTTTTAAGCTTTTAATAGATGGCAGTAAAAATAAGATAGAATGTAAAATCGTTTAAATAAAAAATACAGTAATCCCTCCGACTGCGCGGGTTTTAACTGCGCGATTTCCACTGCGCGGGATGAGTTTTCAATACTAATTTTCGCACTGTGCGATTAAAATTTCACACTGCGCGACGTTTAAAAATTTTTTTTAGAATATGTAGGTGAATTTCGTACAATTAAAATGAAAAAAAAGTACATTTGCCATATGGGCTTAAGGGCTGTGATTTGGCTTAAAAAAATTTTTATGGGTATGATATTGAAAAAATTTACGTGTTCGAGGATTTTTTTTTTTTGGAAAATAGAGGCGATCTAAATTTCGAGAATTTCGTGATTTTTGGCCTGACGGCTTATTCTTAAAAATTCATTCATTTTTTTTAAAGTTAAGAGATTGAATTTTAATGAAAAAATATATTCAATAAAAATTATTAGCAAATTCCGATTGTTATAAACAAATAAAATGTTAAAATCGATTTTTAGTGATTGCCCTACAAAAATAAAGAGTATTTGATATTCTATGTTAAATGGAGAAAATAGTTTTACTGTTAGAAATAAATTAATTTATCCAGCGCGGGACAACAAAAATTTATGGAATTTTTTGTCTTTCCGCGCTCGATAAATTAATTTATTTCTAATGCTACTCGTACACGAGAGAGCAAAATTGCATGTGTCAGAGAGAAAGTGTCTGACTTATTGCTAAACTGTTTACACATAGGAATTTGTTAATAATTTTTGTAGATAACAATTTTTTTTAAAGTTTATCTTTTAGCTTTAAAATAAAACAGAAAAAAATTTCTATCATTACCAGAACGGAAGTTATGAATCTTTTTTGCAAATAAGTCTTCCAGCAAAAAATCACGAAATCCGCTTTATTTTCAAAAAAAAAAAAATTCTCGAGCATATCTTTTTTTCTTGGGAAATGGGAATTTGGGAATTTTCGTATATAAAAGCCCTAAAAAAATTTCAGCCAAATCAAAAATGTTCGGTTTGTAAAAGAATGACCCATATATGTAGCAATTTGCATTAGAAATTCAGTTTATTTTAACTGTATGGCTGGAACATTCAATATAGACAAATTCAATTTCAAGCCAGCAAGGGTAGAATATTCTAAATAAATTCATATTATTGATATTATTTTTTTAAATTTGAGTTGTTTTTTAAAATGTTTTTTATGTTGATTTATCTGTTAACTTATGAAGTGTTTTCTTTTTCATAGTTGTCGGAGTAATACATGTTTTTCAGGCTGTATATATTAATTTTTGTTTAATTATAACTTTAAATTACTTTTTTTTTGAATTTTTTCAAAATTTGGAACCGAACTCCCCATTTTCATACAAAATAGGGTTCACATTGCGCGGTTTTGTATTGCGCGCTGTTTTTCTGGAACGGAACTACCGCGCAGTCGGAGGGATTACTGTATACGAATAACGAAATTATACAGCACGTCAACTAGGAATTTCGCAGAAAACAAATGTAAACCTGAATTTTGTTGTTATAATCGATTTAATTCTATCTATGTATGTATATTAGATTTTAACTATTGACTATTGAATGATTTCGATGAAACTTTAATACATTGAACTTGTTTCCATTTTTTATGTGTTTTTATGTGTTGTGTAACAGGAATTACAATATGTGCCACAACATCCTTTTAAGGCATAGATACCAAAATAAGAAATTTCTAGGAAACAAAGCAATACTACAGTGGTGGTATGATTGAATAAAAATCTGGCTCGGAAATATTATAACTATTCGGAAATTTAAAATGGCATATGATAGCACAGTATTTTTCGAACATTTCTGTCGGAAAAATTTTCGACTCCATTTTGCTTGTCGGAAATTTATATTTGACGTTTTGTTGTAAATTATATCAAGTTATACGTTGTTTTTTTATATGTTATTTTTACATTTGTTTAATAAACATTTTACAATAGAAAAGCTATCCATAATCATAAAAAAACTAAACTCGCCATTTAAACTATAAATTCTATCAATATCAACACAAAACAAATGATAAATACGAATATTAAAGGGTTTTGACATTTTTAAATTCTGTACTAAATGGGTGCGTTTATATGAGAATCGAAAATATAACGAAACATTTCCATCATACGTCGGAAAAAATTTGTCGTAGTATTTTCGATTCGTATAAAAATTTCCGATCAAATTAAATCATACCATACCTGAGTTATAGCCATCACCATGTAGTTAAAAATTTAGAAACCGTTTATATGCAAAACTCTCATGGATTTACGCATATATAAAACTTGATGATGTTTAAAAACTGATTCAAGCCTCTATTTAGAATTAACTGCTACGTTTGAGGAATAGTTTTCAGAAACTATTGTTTGTTTGATCCAACCAAATCAATACTTCGGTGCGTTCTGACCATAATGTGGATTGGGGATGCTGAACCAAAACTGAACCTTGGGCAACCTTGGGCAACCAAAAATATGCACTACCTAGCATGGTTTTTTACAGCACTTAATTAAAAAATGATTATGGAATTTGTTTCAGGTAAAATTACGACTTTTAAGCCCAACTTGTTAGCGCATAATTTTGCATATTTTACTCTAAAAATGCATATAAGTGCATATTTCACCAAAAGTGCATATTTTTGCAAAATTATGAGTTTTTTAGCTTTAAGTAATACATATTTTTAGGGAATATTATTCCATATCTCACCAAAAGTCCGTATTTTTGCATATTTTCACATAATTACATAATTTCACATAAGTTTTTTCTAGATTGATGGTGACAACTGACAATGCACAAAAATATGAGCTTTGAAAAATTGGGCATATTGGGCATACCATCGCGGCAGTAATATTTAGAGTCCTGCCTTTTGAAAATGGAACACTAGGTAGGGCTGAGACTTTGGTGTTCGCTCGACCTTTGCAATCGGTTTTCTGAGCATCTATAATCAACCTAAGGTCTTGGAACGGCCATAAAAAGCTGCTAATCCTAGTTTTGTTTTGTCCTTTTTTCAGAAGCTTAGTAATCGTATAAGAAAATCTTACCGCTTGTTATGGCATTGAGATAAGTGTCATATGAGAGGTTGAATTTTTTGACTGTTGACATATTACCGAAAATATTTGTGTTTGGTTGTGTGCGTCCCATCCCCTTAACTTATAAAGCAGCCGATAAATAAATTTGGTGAATTTCAAAATTTGTAGAAAATTTAATCAATATACTAGCAATCTCATCTATAAAAAAAACAACTTTCTCCTAGAAATTGGGACTAGAACTCTGAGTTTTGAGGGGCAAGGAGTGGGAACCGGTCGAGTGTAATATGTCATGTAGAAGGTTGAATTTTTTAAGGAAGATTGTAATTCTTTCAAGTAATTTGAATAACCATTGGTTTCGTATATTTCTGAAAATGCGTTATTTTTATTTTGTACCAGATTTAACTCAGAACGTAATTCACCAATCAATTTAATAAAATTTACGCAAAAAGTAAATTAAATTTTAAATGAAAACCGCCTCTCTGAAATTTGATGCTGTGCTTTGAGGTGCTATAAGCTGCAAATGGAAAACGAAATTTCGGTTGACTCGTTTAAGTGTCAAGAATAGTTTAATATTTTAAAGATTTCAATTTTATATTTAATTCTCGTTTGAAAGTTCTAATTTCTTGGTTGATTTCATATTAAAATCTACCTATTGAGTTTTGAAATATCATTTTTTTTCTATGACAGTGAGCCTCTACAGTTTAACTGTTCCGCATTTTTGTGAGCAATTGATCTCAAGTAACTAAGGAAATAATTTGGATTTTTTCAATTTTCAAATTTTTATCGCATGGAGGGATCAGTTTTTAATAATTTGTTAATTTTTTATTTTTTTCTATTTTTTTGATCCACGGGTGTGACAACCCCGCGTACTCCAGTCCCTGCTGTTGGCATATGAGTTAACGTGAGATATCACATACCACTGGCAATAGCAGTGAGATATCACTAGCCAAGGTGATATCTTAGGGGTGCTGGCGGATGAACTGTATTCAGTCAACGGTAGCACTCTCAATCTTAGCTAATGAATATTCCTTGATGCTGGAACGCTGTAGCTTGCTCGATGAAACGAGCCTTCATATAACTACATATCTGAGCTTTAATCATTGAAAAATATACTGCGTCCCATAATCAGGGATTATACCATTGGCTGGACTATCGGCAAACCAATTTTAGTTTTGTTCCTGCAAATTTGTAAAACAAATTTGCTTTTTATCTCTTATTTTATTTTTATTTTCCCTATCCTATCACGAAATATTGGCCTATGTCATATTTTATATGTGATAGGATTTATGGTTTAGTTATCCATTACTTAACAAAAAAATATTAAAAAAAAACAGATTTGCGTCCATTAACATCCTTAGAACGCATGTTGTTGTGGGACCTTGGTCTTAAAAGGTTTTTATGTGTTGTTGTGACACATATTGTAATGCCTACTACACATCACATTTTATTAAAAAAAAAAAAAAATTCAAATGTGTGGTTGGATTTATTTCAGAGACAAACGCGGGTTTTCTCTTTTGCGTATTTCGGTTGGGATTCGAAATCGTAACCTTAGCAATGCCAATGAGTTCGGTTACTTTGGCAGACACGCTATCCACTTCGACACTAATGCGATGATATTTCGAAGTTGAATCTTCAACAATTACTCTATTTACTTAAGTTGAATTCTCAACTGACATTAGACTCCTATCATTGAAAATATGTTTTTTGATCTATCAAATTTTTTAATTTTCCTTGATTCCACGCATACATTTTGATGAAACTTACGGCAAATTATAATGAATACGGGTATTGCGAAAAAATTGGAGTAGTCCATTTATATACAGTTAGGGCAAAGAAGCATTCGGGGCCTCTGCATTTTTGCCCTATAACAATGAGTGATCTAGTCAGTTTGCACATTTGGCACAACTTAACTGATGAGTAAAACGACGAAAAAAATATGTTTTAAGCATGATGCATCTGATTTTATCGTAGCACTGTTTGTGACGATATTTACAAAAACAGCGAGATGAGCAACAGTGTGAAGTTGTTGTAGGAAATCAAGATTTGATCAAAACTTTCCGACATCTACAATTCGTACAGCATGTTTTTAACGGACTCATAAAGAACTAGGCGGGAGTGTACCAAACTTGGCAACTTTTATTTTTTTACACCTTTTGAGGTCAATTTTTTAGACGCGCTCTTTTTCATCGTCATTTTAAGATCGTTACGCAGAGTAAGTTATTGGAAATTGTGACTCCCAATAAACAAATGTTTACGCATTCGACTATTTATCCGCCACACATACTAACTGAAACATCGTTGTTGAACTCGGCCTTCGTTCTGCAAACAATCAGTAACTGTGTTTTGGTGCGGAATTAAAATTGAGCAAATATTGGTCACTACAATCAACGACATTTTTTAGGTTCTCTGTTCATTTACGACAGCGTTTCACCGAAGATCATTTATCTGTTCATGGATTAGCCCTTAGAAAATAGGAGAAAACATGACTTATACAGTGTACTATCGTCTGCAAAACTATTTATTGGTGTACTGCTGATTTTCAACAGTTCGTTGATATAAATTAAAAAAAAAAGTCGGACAAGTGCGAATAAAATTCGCTCGCCAAGGGTTTCGTGGATGTAAAAGAACACAATCTCAAAAAAATGACATAAAGTTATGTTGTAAAGCAGTGTTCGCAAATACGTGGCACGTTTGAAAATTTGTCTGGCACGACAAACGTTCTGAAATTGTATCCAAAACTGTCCTTAAATTCGCGTTTTAGGAATCATAATAAAGAAAAGATTTTTTTAGATATTTTGTAATAAGTTAAATATTACTGTTAGTTCAGTAAAAGACGGTAACAAATAGTAGGGAACCTCCAAATTCTTTGAATCCGCATCGATTTGCCTGAAAGCTTATCAAGCTACAAATTAAATCTTAACAGATCGAAATAAAGATCACAACCACATATCTCAACCCTTAAAAACATATCTCAACCCACTATTATGATTACATTAAAATAAGTTGTTACGACGACAAATTTATTTTCTCTTTTTAATTTAACATTAAATTTAAAGGTTTTTTCATTAATATTTAGCACATGGAATCCTCATGAGAACTATAATGACTGTCAATCTCATCCTTTTCTTGATCTAAAATCGGAGCACTATTATGACAGTAGCATCCACTACAAGTTGCGTTGCAAAAAGGTCCATTTTTTCGAAAGATAGATAATGCTGACCAAATCCTTTTTTGCAATTACAGAAAATCATTTTTAAAAGGTTTTTCGCAGGAATTTTTTGCATTCTGATGGGTTGCAAAGATAATTTTTATTTGTTCTTATGAGGTAAACTTTTGTGAACGACGGTTTATTTCTACCACCTTCATACTTTGTTCATAATAACTATCAAATACACCAATAATATTGTTACCGAAATTTCTTGTCAAATAATAGATGTATTCACGGAAAAAAACTACTGTAAATGTGCCATTTAATTTTTTACAAAAGCATATTTCAAAAAAGGTTTATGAACATGAAACGCAATCAAAGAAAATTACTAAATTTACTAAATCTTCTACTAATATTACCGCCGCAAGTTTTAAAGTATCAGAGATATTGCCAAACATGGCAAAGCATTTAGAAATTTATTAAATCAACTCTTTTAAGTTGTGGTGAAACACTTTTCAAAAATTTTGGAAGCACAGATAACATTCTCACCGTAGCCAAAGTATGCAGTTAAGTGCAAATACCGTTAGAGATTATAAAAATATTATAAAAATACGTGAAAATATTTCTAAACAGTTAATATCTGAACATGCGGTTGAAGTAATTGCATTAGCAGTTGATGAGAGTACAGATATTCACTTCGATGGCAATTTCTTTGCGTTGTGCTACAGTTGGGAAAATACGACAAAGTCCTAAAACTAGAAACTTGGCATGAACGAATTATTATTACACAATTTACGTTCGTGAAATTGTCTCCCTCGACGCTAACGCGTCTCGTGAACAAAAGAGTCACTTACGAAAAAGCAACGTTTTCATCTCTTGTAGCAAAATATACTATTTCATAATTAATTTGGCACGCAAAAATAGCGATTATTAGAAAAAAAATTTAGTTGCGAACCATGTTGTAAAGTCTTTATATCGCCAGACTATGGACGCATAACAGAATAAATATTTATTCGTAGACGTCAATAGTAAATGTCAATCACATCTACTTTGATCAAAAATGACACAAAAATTGTTACTTGAGGTTAAATCTTGTTTATGTTAACTAAATAAAGATTTAGCCGGCTTTTTAATGGTTTAAATTGAGAATATTTTTTCTATAAATCAGAGTCAAAATTTAGGTTGGTGGTGTTATAAATATACTTAAAATAAAACTTTTTTAACAATAACTAAAAATCTGTGCATCGCAAAATTCTAAAAAATATTGCAATGTTTTTTAAATTAAGTGCTCTTTCAAATGACACCCCACTCGCTTGGGTCAAAAAAAGTTTTTTTTGCCCTCCCCACACCCATCCACTAAACACACAGAAATATAATTATTTGAGACTTTGCTATAACTGTCATTTAAAGTTTACCAAACTTCCTGTCTATATGCATTTTTCCAAATTTCTCTGTCAATCAGTGTCGAAACGTAGGGGGAGCACGGTTTGAAAGTTTTACTTTTTTGACAACTCGAAAACTGTGCACAGCGAAATTCTAAAAAAAGTGCGTCATTTCTTAAATTAGGTGCTCTTTCAAATGACTCCCTACTCGCTTGGGTCAGAAAGTTTTTTTTTATCCTCACAAACATCCCATAAACACACAGAAATATAATTATTTGAGAGTTCGCTCTATTTTTCGTTTAAAATATAGCAAACATCCTGTCTCTGTGAATTTTTTCAATTTTTTTTGTCTCTCAGTGTCGAAACGTAGGGGGGTGGGACGGTCTGAAATTTGCACTTTTTTTAGAATAACTCAAAAACTGTGCACCGCAAAATTCTAAAAAAATTGCAATGGTTCTTAAATTCGGTGCTTTTTCAAATGACACCCCACCCTTGGGTCCAAAAAGTTTTTTTTTCACCCTTCCCCACCCCAATCCCTTAAAAGCACAAAAATATAATTATTTGAGACTTCGCTATAATTTTCGTTCATAGTTTATCAAACTTCCTGTATCTGTGAATTTTTTCCAATTTTTCTGTTAATTAAGCTAGGGGGACCAACTTTTTGTGTCACTTTTTTGACAATAATTCAAAAACTATGCATTGCAAAATTCTAAAAAAATGGCAATGTTTCTAAAATCAAGTGCTCTTTCAAATGACACCCCACTTGACCTGGTTCTAAATGATGTTTTTACACCTTTTCATTCCAACCCCTTTAATAAATATAGTTATGCCCGGGTTAAACATTCCAATTCAAACCTATTGAATCCTATTAAATCCAATATAATTTCAATAGGATTAAATCGGATTGAATTGGTTTAATAAGAAGACTTCGATCTACCAACTAAAATTCAATCGGAATGAATGGGATTCAACAGGAAAAGAGGTTCTGTAGGATTCTAAAGGAAATTTCCAATTGAATTTCAATCGGAAATTAAGAGATTCAATAGGAAAAAGGAATTGGAAAAAAATTAAACAATTCTATGAATTTAACAGGATTTAATTGGAAAAGATTTAATAGGAATGAATAGGATTAATCGGAATTCTGCAATGGAAATTTCCAATTAATTCCTATTTATATACATTTCCTATAGAATCCTATCCATTACGGTTGAAAAATAAAATAGAGACATTTATAACAGAAATTAGTAGGATTGTATTGGAAATAGATTTTTTGAATAGGAATTAATTGAAAATTCCCAATGCAGAATTCCGATTAATCCAATTCATTTTTTTCAATTGGTTTCAATTGGAATGTTTAACCAGGGTGAGTATCTGCCACTTTTCTATATTTTTCATTAAAAACCTACTCATTTTTTATCATTCCAAATATATTTTAAGATTTTCGATGAAATAGGGTCGGAGTTAATCGGGGCAATAAAACATAGAGAAAACGTCATTTTTCAGAATTATACAAAAAATGGTGAGGTGTAAAATTCGAAAATACATTTTTAAGGAATGGTGAAACGAAGCCCTTTCATATGATGCCACTCATCTCATGTGATGCCCCTTCGAAATTTCCCTAAATCGAACAAAAATTGATGGCATGTAGTGGTTCGAATTATAGAAGTTTCACTGTAGTACTCTCACCAATAGTGTTCCGTATAAAAAATGGAATCCTAATAGAGTGAGAGACAAAATTGTACCTTGGGCTATTACCAGTATAATTTGAGATATCACATTCCATTCCTTTTTTGAGTACGAGCTGGACATTGACCAACTTCCACTTGACCAATAGCATGAAAGAAAAATATCATATTTATAAGATTTGTGGAAGATTTTGGTTTAAGTCGTTTAAATTCTTTGAAAATGTTTTTAGAATAATGTGTGATATTGGTATGGAAACTTTGTTGATTTAAACCGTCTTAAAAGTTTTTTAATCGTTTTCGGTTTGAAAGAAGTTCTTTCATATAAGCTCCTGAAGAAAAAATTTAGAGTACTTCTTTAGTTTTATTACGAACTACAGCGTTTCGCGAACAATCTTTCCTTGCAGAGCCGTGACGATTATATCAGCGACAATATAATGCAAATATTTTTGTTGGGGTTTCATTATTGAAAAGAAAGTTTATTAATACCGAATTTCTTCTGTAAATTTTCTGTAAAGGTTTCTGTAAAGTTTTGAGCTGAAACATTTACATCGTCGTTATAAGAACAATAACGAATAAAATGGAAAACTTCGCAAAATTTTAAAGACCATTGTTGTCAATTTTTGAGAGGGAAAGAACTTTAGAACAACAGGATTTGGGCAGTTTAGAATTTAGTAAATAAATTTTGATTAACTGATGTAATTAATATTTAATAGTAGTCAATTTCCAGTACTACCATTACTGACAATCGTAATATCTCGGGTCTGCAGTATATGATAGCCGACAAAAGCTCAGATCTTTACCTTTCTATCTCAGGTAAACTAATCCCGCATCTATGATCAAAGCACGATGACCTATTAGGAACTGAATTAATAAACATAAGAATAAATTGTTAAAAAACAAAACTCTAAAAAAACATATAATTCCATGGTTTCTTTCGTAATATCTCGGGTCTGCAGTATATGATAGCGGACAAAAGCTCAGATCTATACCTCACTATCTCAGGTAAGCTAGTCCCGTATCTATGATCAAAGCACGATGACTTCTTAGGAACCGAATTAAAAAACATAAGAATAAATTGTTAAAAAAACAAAGCTCTAAAAAAACATATATTTCCATGGTTTCTTTCGGTTTTTAGAGCAAAAAGCGCTTAAAATGCTTTTAAAGTGCATATTTTTGGTTGCCCTACTGATTAAATTTCAGATTTAGGTCCAATCCGCAACCCAGACGATTAAGCCCGCAACCCAGGTTTTAAATAAAATTCAATGTTTTACTTACAAAGTGGTACCAATTTTTGGAATTCGACAATTTTTGAAAATCGGGATTCGTTTTTATAGTTTGTTTTAAAAACAAATTGGTCTGACTAAAAATCGAAACCAAATCACCTACGTTTAAATCTAGCTGTTAAGCCATTAATCTATTTTAGATTATTGAATACTTCAGGCTACCTTAAAATTCTTAATTTTTGTAAATTTATAATTATTTATTATTTTAATGAGTATTATTTACAATTTATTAATATGTTATTTTTAAAATAAAATAATAAATTACTATTCAGATATTTATAATCGACCTATCTGAACTGATAATTCTATATTATAAAAAAAATTAATACAAAAGTTTGTCGGTATATAAATTAATTAAAAATTATAAAGTTTAAGTAAAAATTAGTGAACTCATGAAAACTTGATCGATAATCAAAATGATAAATTTTGCTTCATCACAGAATAAAGATCTTTCGAATTTATGTCAGTTTGCAAGTATGTTTTGCTATTCTTTTATATTTAGCTAAGCTAGCTAGATAATAATTATAAGTAATTTTAATAATATAATATTATAAATCAAAATATTATGAAAATTAATACAAATAATTTGTGATGTTTTAATTCATATAAATACAAAATTTTAGAGTAAAATAATATAGAGATAATACTTAAATTAAAATGACACATTTTTTTTTCTTATTTTATTCTTAAAATTAAATTATTAAATTATTTATTGTTTTAAAAGAATAATACTAACAATTTATAAAATACAGATTAATTAACATGGCATCTCACAACAGTATTAATATTATAAGTAAGCCAATTTTAATTTTAATTAGTTTAATAAACAAAACTAGTTTAATTTAAAAACAAATTATTTGAATCAATTTCTGTGGTACATGTATATTGTATTGTAAACATATCTATTTTATCTTAACAGTTCAGGTTGTTAAAAACGATTTTTAATTTTTTATAATTTGTACTAAATATTTTCAAAAAAAAATGAAAAAAACACATTTAAATCTTTTGAAGAAACCAAAATATTTATTTATATCGGTACGATTTGAATATATTAGTTTTATTTGACGATCCAACACATTAAAATCATAGCACCATATCAACTCTCATACACAATACGTAAATTTAAACCTAAACTTTAAGGTAACAAAAACTTGTTTACTGGGAAAAAGTAAAAGAGCAGCAAAAATAATTGTTATGCAGACATATTTATTTTCTGAAAAGTTTAGAAGAAATTACTAGAGCTGTTTTTTTAAACACTATAGGTTTTTCTACACTGGTAGTTTTCTAAGGAAATTATTTGCTGTTAAAGAAGAAGCAAAATAATTTTTACTGCTATATCTACTATATTTGAAGTATAAGCTTATTCGGGACAACTTCATAACATTGGTGACAGTGATGATTGTGAGCAATTGAAATGCATTGATTATGTAATGCATAAAAAAACCACAAACAATGTAGAATAAATGGTAGTGCCGTATTCCAATTAATTAAAGGCGAAAAATATAAATCAATCAGCTAAAATTGAAACATTAATCGAAGTTCTAATAAATAAAGTATAAACGATAGTAAAATATGTATCGGTTTTGACTTGATTTTTTGAGATAATATAAAGGAAGATTTCCAACAAAAATTACACCAAAACAAAAAAATATCTTTATAATTTAAAAGACATAACACACTAAAACATAATATATGAAAGAAAATATTGAGCAACTAATTAACATAAATAAGAAAGTTAAAACATTGGTCCTTCGAGCCGCATATAACTAAATAAACGTAACACAGAGAAAAATGTACAAGCTTGCTATCATGCTGCTGCAGTGATTAAAAGCAATAGAAATCATAAATAAACCTTTGACAAATAATTAGTTGTTATTTTACAAAGGAAAAATAAGCTAATTAATGGAAAAACCTGTACAAAGTAGTGTCATCTAGTAGTATCATGGATACTGTAAAAACGATTGATTTAGTTAAATAACAATGAACGATATTCAAAGATTGTAATCTTTTACCACATTTCAATACGTAGTATTTTAACGCGAGAGTATTATTTTAAAAACTAGGGTAACCCGCTTTGCAAAAGTCAAACTTTTTTGCCCATAATTAATCATCAAAAATTGAATTTAGGCTATCTATTAAAAATTCGGTTTTGTAACTGTGACATTAGATGAAATTATAAAATAATTAAACATTTTTAATTAAATCAATAAACATTTTTACAGTGCCTTTTTTTTTATTTCTCTTGATCTAGATAAATTATGCACAAAAATACAACTGACTCAAATTTGCGTATGACGTAAAGTGACACACCATTAACGGCGTTTATTTCACACCTTGTTTATGGTAATTGTTTTTGCAAAGAAAATTACATATAAAACAAATATGTAATCAAAACTGAAATAGATCTTTAAATTTGTGTACAAAACAACGTATAATGTTAAGCGTCATGATAAATATCATCAAAGAAAAGCGCAAATTTGATATAAAAATAAAACTTTTGTAGATTTAAATATGTTATCAAAGCAATAAATTATTATCATTACATTTTTTTTATTGAATACAGATAATTAAAATTCTATTTATCCAACAACCATAAAAGTTTTTTTTTTTGATAACATTCCGTTTTATCAATTTTGATATTTATCTATCCAATAATTTTTACTTGTCTTCTTAAACTAAATATAAAATATAGTAATATGTCGAATACGAAACAATCAATATGAAATCTTGTATAAATATTATTAATTTCAAAATTATATTTTAATTAATATTTTTATCTATATTGTATGTACGAGTACTGCGAAAATATGATCGAAGGTATAAAAGTTACTTGTAAAATTTTATTCATAAAAAAATTGGACGGATAAAATAAATATTTCTTGTTTAGCTTTTCTGTGTAGTTTATGTGTCTTAAAAGAATTAAATTTAAAATTTTTTAAATTAAATATTCTAGAAACGTAGTTTAATTTTCTTAAGAGGAATATTTATTGTTTTAGTAAATGATTTGTTTATAATTTTATTTAGATTTCAACACGTTAGTTTGTTTGTTTTAAGCTCGTTTATATAACTTATGTAATAGTTTTAATATATTTTTTTTCCAAAAAAGGTGGATAGATTTATATATATAAATTTTTATAAAAAAGATAGACAAAATTAAATGTAGTTCTTATCAAAAACTAAATAAATTTATAAAATTGAAAATTATATCCTTGGCGATATATTGAATCAGTCGATTGTTTATTTTATCTTAAGTAAAATTATTGTAAATTTGTAACAAATTGGTGAAATTATGTTTATAAAGTTTTGTATAACTGATATTACACTCAAGCAATTTATTTTTATTTTATGTCATGGATAAAGGAGATTCATATTTTATTACAGCAATACATTTATAATTTAACAGATATTATATTTCATTTTAAATTTTAGTCAATCTCTATTTCACCGACGCAATAAACGCAATTTCCCAATACATTTTTATTTTTTTTTTTGTAAAAAATTAATTATTTGATTGTAATAAACAATTTGATCATTTTAAGATAGCCATGGGTTGTAAACATAAGTAATTATGACTCTCCATTATTACAAATTTATTACTATTTGCAATTTTCTTTTAAATTATTACAAAAATAGATTTTATGTTATAATTATAGTGTGTAATCTAAAGAACGAATCAACAAGTTAAAATGCTGAAATAGTTGTCTAATGATTTCTATAAACAAATTAATATTAGTTAGTTTTTAACCGAATTTGATTGTATGAATTTTCGAATAAAAATGTTTAAGCCAATTGAAAAAATGTGTTGTTATTTCATTAAGATGTCCTTATATTTTCAATATTTGTTGCTTAAAACAGAATTATTTAGCACAAAAACGAAGCTGACCCTTAAATGGCATTGACCTAGAAAGGACAATCACAATTATTTACTAGAAACCACACGACATGTCTTTTAGCATTTTTGCATGTATACCGCTCACACTGTATATTGGTACTTAATTTATATTACAATAAACAAAAAAAACGTAAATTAAGGATGAGAGAACAACAAGTGATGACAATCATAAATAGAATGTACTGCGAAATATTAATTTATTATAAACCTCAAAAATACACAATTTTATGATGGTACAATTAATTAATTCTCTTATCATTAATTTTGCTATCACCACCTTTGTTTTTGCGACAACGACTCATGATTAAGTATCAATTAAAACTTTATATAAAAAACAAGTTTTTATCATTTAATAATCATGCAGCAATAAAAAGCTACAATTTAAATAAATATTTAATATACTTAGTATTAATAATTTTTTATTATAATAAAATATATATATATATATATAGTTTTTTTATCTTATAAAATTATTATAAAAGTTTTTTCTTGTTCTTTTGAATAAAAAAACAATATAGACTAAAGCTTTTTTCCTTTTTCTTTATAACAAAAATTAAATAAAAAGAAAAATTAGGTAGTATGTAATTATAAAAATGACATGCACAATAATAAATTGTTATATTTGGCAAATAATTAACACTGTCACATTATTAACACTTACACTTTTATTTCACTTACTTTCAAACATATTGCCCCCGTGCTCTTGCATTTTTGCCTTGTAGTCTTTGAGCAAACATTCGCCAACTCAAAACTGTTTTGCCCGACCATAGCCATACACTTGATGTAACACCAACCAACATTGAGCATACATATTTAGCCATATATATTAAAAATATTGGACGATCCGATGAACGTTTTGATGGACATGGGATAGAAAATCTTTTACACATATCCCAGTTCCATTGAGTCATCCAATCATCAAAATTACTATATTCATAGAATAAACATGCTAAGTATCCTAAAGCTGGGATGATAAACACTCCACTAAAAAATCCGATTCGGATCATCAATCTTTCAAGTTTATCTGTTCTTGTTCCATCATGTTTCATTACTGTTCTTATACGGAATAACGATATAAATCCTGCTAAGAGGAATAAAGCTCCCACTGATAGATATATACATAATGGAACTAACAGATATATTGCTAATGCGTGAGGATCAAGTTGTCCTAAAAAGCATACTCCAGATAAAACATCTCCCTCAACTTTTCCTAGTGCTAAAACGCAAATAGTTTGTAACGCTGGTATCGCCCATGCAATCATATGAAATAAATGAGATTTACTTTCTATAGCTTCATGTCCCCATTTTAGTCCAGCTGCTAAAAACCATGCAAGCGCTAAGCACGCCCACCAAGCAAACGCTGCCATTGAACAAAAATATAATGCCATAAACATCATCGTGCACGAAGATGATTGACGATGTCCCATTGTAATTGTTGGACTCATTGGTAAATTTGATCGTCCAGGTGGTGAAAACGGTTCACGACACGATATTGTATCACCAGCTCCTAGACCAGCTACAAAAGCACATCCCACGATTAAATAACATATTGCTAAAAATACAATCGGTCGTTCGGGATAACGAAATCTTGAAGAGTCGATTAAAAATGTTAATACTGTAAATAAACAGCTGGCACAGCATACAGCAGCCCATGATCCAACCCAATATCTGAAATTAAAAAAAAATTTACTCATAAAATACTACATTTCCTTCTCAACATTTTCCAAAAAAGATAGTTCTGTCTGAGATCACTCATTTGTTTTCTTATTTAGTGATTTTAGAGGAAAAAAAATTGAAGTTTTTTCCTGCATCTACCAACATTTTATTGGGTCGAAGAGATGAAGAGTTAAATGATAAATCCATAGTTTGCAACAATTCTTCAATTTTATTCTTCCAAACTCTGATTGTGAATTGGTATCCGGCTGTTCTCAGTTTTAGTCCCCAGAAAAACAAAAAAGACCTCTTACATGCGCTCTGATACGCTGAGTGGGATGAAATTTTCCTATTTTGTTTGGATGTGAATTTAAACAAAACTGCGCGGGTTGAATGATTCTTTTCGAATTCTTTTTTACTATAAATCTTTTTTTCCCAGGTGGAGCAGACTGCCGCAAGTTGTTTTGTCAAAATTTGATTTGTTTTTAATAAATTATTATCTACAAATTTAAAAATTTGGCTTCAGATGCTCATTCTTCTTTAAAAGTCACAATCTCTGTTCAATCAACAAGCTGTTTCTACAAGGACATGTAGAAGGATGCCACACCTGAAAAATACATTCAGCCTGAATTCACCAATACAATATCATGAATTTTCAACGATTTCGAGTGAAGTGGTTGTCGAAATTGTCATTTTTGAAGTGAACACCATGAATAATGTTGGTTTTATCGTAAACATTGGAAAACGCCATGCCATACAGTTGTAGTAGTCAATCGTTGTGGACTCAGGGAACAGAAGATTGGAAATCAAAATCACTGCACTATATTTGATATTTAACGAGTAGGAAACATCTGGCTAAAGAACTTCCTACATTAATAAAATTGCATTTTTAAAGCAGCATGTTTTACATCAGTTCTAACTGAGCAAGCTATAAACATTTTAAAGATCGAGGACGGACATTTGTATCAGTAATCAAGAAATTTTAAATAAAATCGGGCTTAATAAGGACAATTTGGCCAAAACATCACAAATTGCGAATTCTTTTTATACGTCCCCATACTCATTAGCCTGTTTTGCTTGTTTTCTGTTGTTGCTTTGGTTTTGAAATGTTATCAGCTCGGTATTACATTCCAACGTTTTCTGCTTTATATTGTCGGTTCGGTACATGATAAAGGTTTGGGAAACTACCTTATAAAGCAAAAGTGAGTGGAGCTTCTTTTTTAATTTTACGAATAATACACTCTTTAGATTAAAGCTCGGATCGTAAACGGCCTTTTTGTCAATTTTTTTATTGAATGCAAAAGAGTTATCTAAATCCGCATTCGAAAAATTCATGTACATACTGCGGTCAGTTAACTGATTGGTTTTTGAATCGATATTTGTCTCATATATCAAGTTGGTTTAAATTCATGTGCTGTCAAGTAATCTCCAGCAAGCTGTTGCTACTGTAGGGAAAATATATCACCGAACAGACGTTTATGACAATTTTTGATTAATTAATTTGAACTGAAAAATTTATCACACAAACATCATAAACGGTTAAACGAGAATCACATTTATTCGTTTTTTGATTGACGTTACTTCTTGCAGCACGAATTCCGACCACAACAGAAACCTACCTGAATGATTTTTATGGAATAATTTTTACAATTTAAATTATTTCTAAATCCGCATTTTAAAATTTCAACACACAAAAATTAATTATAAATAAATTATAATTTACATTTCAATTAAAATGTTATTATTATTCATAACCAAAAGTTTTGAAGTAAAAGCAAAAAAAAACATAATAAATAATATAAATACAAAACAGATGTATGGATATTGAAGGCAATGAAAAATTCTTTGAAATTTATATAAAAAGAAAATGTAAACAAAAATTTATATCTTACCGTAAAACGGTTCTTTGATCTTCATTAAAGAATAATGCATGACATGGTGCACCACAATTCTTAAATTCTTTTCCACCCACCCACAAACCGTATCCATTGCCCGGTGGAATTTTCAATTGCACTGGACAAACGAAACCAATATCACGATGTTTTCCTAAATTTTTATTATTACTGGATGGTGGATAAATTCTTGGTGTATTGTTGACAGATGATGGTGATGATGTTGATGAAGTAACATTCTCCCCGACACATAAATCATTGTTGCCAGGCTCTGGATATTTAGCACAATCTAAATCTTCAGGCCAGGGTAAGGAAAATTGTTTCATTATATTTGCACAAACTCTTGCACTTTCGCATAAATTTCGACACGGTGGCAATGGATAATCTAGTATTGTGCATACAGGTAAATATACGGTACATAAAAACAATTTCAAGTCTGGACTACACCCTGTTTTGATTAAAGGAACATATTGTGATATTACTTGTCCAGCTTCTTCTTGTGTTTTGTGTCCTAATACATTTGGCAGTATTGTGATATTGTATTGCAATGGTTTACATACATCAATTGTGATTCCTTGACATTTACCATGTTGTGGCGTTAAACTATATTCCGATTCATGCGTTTCTTGATACGTTTGATGTTGTATACAGTAAACACTATTTAATATTTTTATTAAAAAAATTGTCAAGATTTTTAAAGTGACGGCCATGTTCGTTGTTTCTATTCTACTCGTTTTAAACAAATGAAAAACACAAAACGTTGTGTTAACAATTATCACTAAATTAACTAATTTTTAACCATTTTAAACAATTAAACATACATTTTAATTAATTAAAATCATTATTTATTAAACTTTTTTTACTCGTATTCACTTTTAAAGTATAATTTTGATTGCGAAAGAAATATATAGTTCTCTAAATACAGACGTATGCCATTTTATTAAAATTTTGAAAATAAGCATGAAGTTATCGTCATTTCATCAAAGAAATTGTTGTTCTGCACTAGTAGAAAAAGAGAATAGATTTTTGAACTACCATATAAAATAGCATTGCACAGTACATTACATTCCGTATATAGCTGCACCAATGGTAATTCCTTTCGTACTTTGCCGTCATCAAAATCCTATCGATGAAATTGAATCTGAAATTTATGAAAGTCTTTTATTGGATTTTTAAATTAAAAAAGTTAATTGCACAAAAAAAAAAAAAAAAAAAAAAAATAAATCATTTATAATCATTAATCGTTAAATCATTTTTAAATTCAAATATTTTGTGTTTGTACTTTAATATTTTGTAAAAAAATTTTTATTGTTAATTATTTATAAATACATATGATACACTTGAAAATGCCACAATTTGGCGAAATATCGTGTGATTATATTTAAAATATTTAATTGATTAAAAATTAATATTTAAATAAAACCAGACTGGAAAAAGGTGCAATTAACTTTTTTAATTTAAAAATCCAAGAAATATTTAATATACCAGTCAATTTACATACAACTTTAACAAAATATATTTATAAAAGTCTTGTGATATTGTCACCCCTTGTAAATATGAACGATAGAAAACAATAGACATCTATCCTATCTGTTCCTATGCAGCTTTTGAAAGAAATTTATTGGGTTTGTTTTTGTATCAGGATGAGAATGTTTTGCTTATAGCTCAGTATCCTGCTCGAGCGAAGCTAAAAATTTCATATAAATTTGACATGAGATTTAGCTCTTAAAAAATAAAATAAAAAATTTCGCTAATGAGTTCGCTGATCGGTATGCTGCTCGACGCGGAAATAATTTCAAAATGATAGTTTGTGCATTGTAATATAGATGGCTCTACTACAATGTCTACACAGTTTTCGCAGCAAATTAAATGCACGAGACATTAAATTAAACGCTAAATTTTGACATTTCTATTGTATTTAGTAATTGTGCGTTTAAAGTAATTGTGTGTTTAAAGTAATTGTGCGTTTGTAAAAAAAATTATCCTTTTTAGTTTTCAAAATGTATGTTGAAGCCGAAGAAAAACTCAAAATTAACATTAGCCTCAAACAAAGAATACTCAAATCGTCCACCCACATCACAGAAGCCTACTCACTGGCTTCTGAGTTGATCAACAACCTAAATCCCAATAGAGTCATATTCACAGATGCCTCCATAGCAGCAGAAGGCAAGGGAATTGGATTACATCTCATGTGTAACAACAGCTCTAAATCATTCAAGGTTACCGAAAATTTGTCAATAAAAACGCTAGAAACAATCGCCATCAAACTAGCTATAGAAGCCGACATTAACCAAACTTCAGATACCCTTAGCATCATCACTGATTCCCTAAGTGCGTGTTCGTCAATTATAACAACTCTACATAGTAATAATGATAAACTATACGAAAATAAGATATTAAATATGATTGCCTCCGGCAACATCAAAATACACATTTTCTGGATACCAAGCCACATAGGAATACACGGAAACGAAAAATCCGACTCCGCTGCTAAGGCAGGAGCCTCCTCAGGAGTAGATTTACATTTGGAATTGACTAGGGAGGACTGCTTGAGAAGTCTTAAAGAACATCTGTACGATATTTGGAACAAAGAATTTTTGGAAAGAACCTCAACAATCGGAGCCACTCACAGAGCCAACATCAAAGGGATCACCAATCCTAATAAATGGTTTAGAAAATCCACCTGGAATGCAGGCAACATCAAAACATTAATCCGCCTCAGAACCAATCATACCTTCGATAAAAAATTCTTAAAGCTAATCAAACAAATAGACAACAACCTATGCGATGACTGTGGTGTACTAGACGATGCTACACATTGTATAGAAAAATGCAAGAAATTTGACACTATCAGACACAAACACAATCTACTCTTAAATAAACCTTTGCAAAACATTCTAAGTGACGGTAATTTTAACGAATACCACACTCTCATTAAGTTTCTGAACGATTCCAATCTTAATTTTTAAAGATAGTTATTGAATTGTCAATCAATTACAAGTTCGATAATGGCACCGCCGAGCTGGAACCGGATTGGGTGGGGGAATTAACTGTTTGAGCCCCGCAAAACATACACAGAGCAAGTATTGACTCTTACCTGCACTCCCACTAATTTTCTTTCAATTATAATTGTATAATTCATTAATTTCACATACTAAAACTTTCATAAATTCATTTGTATTAATCTTTTTATCTAGTTAACATTAGACTTACATAGTATCTACATACATAACAACATATTCTGTAAAGCTTAACTTTACACCAATTGTTTTATATAAAATTGAAATATAATATTACATAATATCACTAAAATTGAATTATATAAAGGTACCATATACAATATCTCAGAATTGAATTATATAAATAAATGGAAATAAAATTGTATAACATGAGGTGTGGTGAAGAGCGGCGGAGCTTTGTCTTCCTCTGCGACATGACAGACATAATTTCGTATTGGTCAGACTCATGCCGTAGAGAAAGATACGTGTTTCGAAAGCGTCACTATAGGTCATCATGGTATACAAAGAAATACATTATAACTATTGGTGATATGGACTGAAAAAAACAAATGTCTTAAGATTTAAGGCATGTCCAAACCAAATAAATAAAGTAAAAATAAAAAAAAAAAGAAGCCGAATATTTAGATGATTCGTATTTTGAAAACGTTTTCGAGAGTGGCAATAACGAAATAAATAATGATGCTCGAGGTTGAGCGTGTAGTTGATCATTAAAAGGAAAAAAAAGACTGGAAATGGGTTAATGGCTAAAATGTCAGACAACTGTCAAAACTTATCTCTACACAAAAGTCTACATACATATTTTAGCTCCAGTTTTATCTGTATTTTTGTGGAGACCTTGTTAAAATTTAGCTTCGCTCGAGCAGAATACTGAGCATATCGTTTTTACGTTTGGAGATTTGTTTACGATTTTTATGAACATCAGTGCTAGAAATTTGGCGGAATGATTTTTGGAGTTCAGATTTAAAACATCATTACATCATTGTTTTTATCTTATTTTAGAAGGTTTTATCTAAATAATTTGTATATTAAAAAAAAATCACATTTTCCTTTGTAAACCGTCATTTCTATTGTTGTTGCAGTAAATATTTTACTTAAATCATTTTACTTAAAACGAACGAATTCGTTCATTTTAATTTTGCATGTTGTTATGCAACACGTCTAACAATTTCTATAGCATTCAATCGTTTTGAACGCGTATAATTTATCGACCAGATTACACTTTAGTGCAAATAAACTTTCATCAACACAAAATCGCTTTAACGTCACTCACTTTACTCGAAAGGTCAGCAAACCACTACAATAGAAGGAGGTCTTGAGTCCACATAAGTTTTAGATCAAAGGACCTAATAACTGAGTTAAAGATTCTCTAAGCAAATGATCAATTTAATCCATTTAAGGTAGCTGGTCCTGGTAAAACAACAAAATAGCTCTTGAAACTGCACTTGTTCCTAAAATTTGGCTCTCCTATACCAATGACTTCTACAGAAACGGTCAAGATGACGAAGAACAGAAACAGTTCTCCACTTATAATGTAGCAAATTGGCACCTGGTAAACGCCAAAATCAGTCACGTACTTAAAGTTTCATGCGAATTACCAAATTGATACCACAATACCCTTCCATCCCGCACCAATCATTTTGTCCATTTTCTTTTTATTACGACCAAACATTTGTAACGTGCCAGAATAACAAAACGAAATCACCCAAAGAACTAATCGATAAAAGCATATTAAAGTCGTTGCCACATGACAAAAATGTTTGCCGTATTGCTAGCAACGATTCTCTAATTTTTGATTAAACGAAAACTTGCGTTATTTGGATACTATGCCAAATGTATGGTAAGTTAGAATACCTATCGATTAAAATAAACAAAGCTTATTATTAAATTAATTTTAATTGATAATTTTTCCAAAAATCATTTTGCAAGATTTCTACCGCCGATTTTTGGAGAATTATGACCGATTTTTTTTATCGTTCGGATTTAGTCTCACATCGTGGTATTTTTCATTTTGAAAGTTTTTGTGATTGTTTATAATTTACGTTGAGTTTGTTTTAAATTAAAATTTTAGAAGCATAATGTAACGTCCGCTATATTCACCTAAACAACAATAAAACCAATTCATCTTCTTTTTCTAATTCAATAAAAATTTATTTCATTAGTTTCAGTTCATTTTTTTACATTAATAATCATTTTAAAATTTTCTAATACTTAACGGCTAGTTAAATTTCGAATATACTATAAAAACAAACAAACGTACCCAATTTTATTTCCAATTCTAACGAACAGATGTCGTTACTAACTTTTGCTGAATCTTGGTATTACACGATTTTGATTTTAATTGGAAGATGGTAAGAAATGTCAAAAATCACATTGTCCAATTTTTCAATGAGGCATTCAGTTTTTAACTTTTAAAACAAAATGATTATTCCTTTTTATTCCGGTTTTGATTTTTCAAAAGATCACATCTAATAAAAGTAAAAATAGTAAAAATATTGCAATGAATATTGTTTTCAATATAAAAGTGATTGTATGTTTTGGTCAGTATATTTTTTATAATAATCACTTGAGGAAAATTGCAATGAATATTATTTTCAATATAAAAGTGATTGTATGTTTTGTCATTATATTTTTTTTATAATAATCACTTGTGAAAAATAAAAGTGAAATTTTGTAAATCGTTCAAACAAAGAAAAGAATAAATTATTCATATATGTAATGACGAAGGAAATTTTCCTTGATTTTATAAAAATGGAAATAACCTTGATTTGATAATGTTGGAAATGTTTGTGATACGTCATTCGTCTTAAAACAAAAGAAATAAAAATTGGTGAATGAGGATAAATAAATGATTTTGCAATCATCATTTCAACTTTGGAATTGTAAATTTAATGTGGGAGAGATTGAAAATAATTATTCTGTTGACATTATAAGGAAAAAGGAAGGAATACATATATTTGATTTTGGTGATGACTGTAAACTCAGAAGATAAAAACAAATATAGAGGGTCTACATCAATCAACGAAGATCAAGCAAGTTATTTTTTATATTTATAAATAGATTTTTATTATATATATATTTTTTTCATGTCAGGCTAAATAATTCGAGTTAAGTGATACCCAAGTTTAGATTCGTTGTGGAACAAAACGTCATTTCATAGGCTGTTGTTATTTTTTTTTATTCTTTCTTTGAATTACTCGTATAAAAGTCCAAGTGGCATAGTGCCAAATAGTAATAGTTGGCTCCGTATCAGGGCCAGAGTAATAATAATTACATTCATACTAAAAACTTTCAAATTTCAAATTCAATATAACAATTCATAGTCTTTTTTGCAAAATGTCATTTTTAGTGTTGTTGTTGTTGTAAATATCGCCGGTAAATTTTTTGTTCATGTGGCACATTTGTAACGATCGCAATAATCGCAAAACAATAATAAAACCAAATTCATCTTCGTTTTCAATTCAATAAAAATGTATTTCATTAGTTTCCATTCATTTTCACATTAACAATAATTTAAAATTTTCTAATACTTAACTGCTAGTTAAATTTCAATTGTACTATAAAAAACAAACGAACGTACTAAATTTTTATTTCCAATTCTAACAAACAGATGTCGTTATTAATCTTTATTGAATTTCTTTTTAGTATTACCCGAGCTATTTTGACATGATAAGATGTCAAAAAGAATTAACAAAAACACATTTTTTGTTTGAAAATATTGTCTTTCTGTTTTTGGGTCTTCAACCAAAATGTTGAATTGAGATTGTTATTAAACACTCAATAAAACGTATTAAAGAAAAAATACTAATTCCATTTTATTTTGAGTTTAAAAAGAAATTGTTTTAATTTATACAGAAAAAAGGTTAACTTTGTTTTCACTAGTGTGTGATTTGGATGAAATATATATATATTTTTTTAAAAGTGTTTCATTCTGTTTTCATTAAGTTTATACTTAATTTATCATAAAGGAAAAAGATTGCTTTATAAAAGTGGCAGTACATGAAAAATAAAGTATCCAATGATGTTATCGAAAGTATGAGTAGTAAGGATAACAGTGATCGAAGCATATTACCACAGTTAGAAACAGTCGAGTGTATGGTGGATTTTCCGGTTGTAGAAACCGTATGGATTTAAAGCAAAATATGAAGTGGAAAGTTAAAGGATTAAAGGCAATGTTCAATTGGACATTTCGAACAACGAAGGGGTAATTCAGCAGCAGCAACTGATGTTCACAAATTAGTTCATCCAATACAGTTGGTTGATTAGTCAAGGGAATTGGAACACATAGACCAAATCTTCAATCAACAGTTATAAGTTAAGGTACTTACAGTAAATATATTAAATTTTTTTTTTATTTATTCCTCGTTCCCCTTTGGAATGATAGGCTAGATTTTTTTCAGATAATAAGAGATTCCCAAATTTAGGATTCTGTGGGGATAAACGCTATCCCGTAGCAATATTATTAATATTATTTTGTACGAAAGGTCCATAATAACAATCTGTCGCCGAACCAAAAACGGACCGGGGGAATATTTTGGTAATATAACACCGTGATTACGGTGGAGTTTTGTTACCGTTAGGTACGAATTTGTTGTGTTATTTAGAGCTATTTTCGGCGCGAAAAATATTTTTTTTTCATTTTTTTTCATGTATTTGGGCGGTGTCAACCGGTTTGGTTGACTTCGAACTTGTTTGGATAAGAACCAGTTGGGTTTTTTTTTATATGTATATTTTTCTTTTTTTTCATTTTTTTAATAATTTTTAAGAATTTCACAATTTGATAAATTTAAAAGGAATTTTTGAGAATTGAATTCAGCGGTAGTTGCAATAACGAATTCAAATGACCATTAAATGCTGCACAGGTACATTTAATTTTGGGATATATAAATATTTACTTGAAGAAGACAAATAATAAGCAATTCTAAGACTTATTAGAATTTGAAAGGAAATTGTATTCTGCTTTCGCATTAACCTTTTGGTCTTTGAGTTCTTGGTAGAGCCAGTGTTAAAAATACCATTATTTGTTTTTCTCTAATTAAATATAATATTCTAAAGATTAAATTCTAATTCTAACATTTAATTTGGTTTTTACAATAGTGTAGAATTGTATTTGGATTAACACTATATTTCTTACACTCAAAAATGCACACAGTCAGAAATTTTGGCTCGTTTAGGAGCAAGCGTCGGCCGGGGCCAGGAGAGTTGGGTCAGGCAGCGGTTAAGCCGGGTGTGAATGAGGTAGATGAAGTAATGCATGAGATTGTGAGTGAAGTGATGAATGTGGTGAATGAGAGGGAACAGGAAAAAATGAATGCAGAACTGAATGAGAAAAGGAATCAACTATATTTAGAATTGATGGATGACATAGCGAATGAGCAGTATGATGAATGGTTGGATGTAGTGATAAGTGAGATTGTAAATGAGGAAGTGAATGAGTTGGCGGATGGAGTGATGAATAAGGAGATAAATGAGTGGGCAGATGAGGTAGTGCATGGAGTGGAGGAAGTGGATGAGATGAATGAGGAGTTGGTAGGAGAAGTGGTAGTTGATGAAGTGAATGAGTGTGTGGATGAAGTGATGGATGCGCGAGAGAGATATCGATTGAGGAGGCTAGAAAGGGATAGGAAAAGGTGGAGGGAGAAAAAGAGTAGGTGGAAGAAGCAGAAGGCAGCGTGGTTGGCCGAGGAGGTAGAGTTCTCGTCAGTCATGCACGCTTATGCGGAGATATTGGCTGAAGAGAACGCTATCTCTGAGTCCAATCACAGGGGAGAGAACCCTCGACGGTGGTTGGGACCGCAAGTGGCCCCGGGAAATTGTGTGCATCTTTGAAATGTATTTTGTTCTGAATTTGGAAAAAAACCGTTTTGGGGCAGTAATTTTTTTCGGAGACTGTTTTTTTATACTGTCATTGTACATAGTGTATATAGTAGGTTAATTGTTGTATAATTGTACATATTTGTACATATTTTTGGTATATAGGAAGCGGATGTAGTGGTTTGTGTGGAGTGTTATGTTACAATAGCACCAACGAGATGAAATTAAGAAACCAAACCGATGAAACGATTTAGCCATTTGAACTTTTTGTGAGTAGCTTTGGCAAATATTATACATTGATAGGAATTGGATAGTAGATCATATTTAAATATTTATACATTAATAAATTAGATCTGGAATCTGATGCTCGTTTTAACGGTGCATTTTGGCCTGCGTGAAATAAATACATGATTTTAATTTCTTTACCACTAATGGTTATAATCGGTGAAAATCCTGTTTTGGTTGTGGTAGATTCGAACTATTTTTAATTTCGCGATGAAAATATTGTACATTCCACTACAGTTGAGCGTTTGTTAGAATTAATTGATTTTTTTTTTGGGTGTTAATTTTTTTATTGTTGTGTAATGATTACAAGTGTGTAATTGATAATTTCTCTCAGCGGTACCTCTAACAAAGGATCCATGGGGCTTATCTCCTTAACATAATTATGTTCTTAGATCGCCTCTGTCCATTATGGACATGCGATCGAAGTTCATTGGTTTCTTCTCTTCATTTCAGAAGGAGTTTTCTGGTGATAAGGGAGTGACTACTGCTGGTCTGTACTTAGGTACAAACCAGTAGTACCATTCCCTGCACAGAAGCTTCTTTAACGAAATGAAGAGGAGAACCAATCATTTTTTTTTATCAGGATCGAGGCTTCACCTCACACAACTTCAACATTTTTCCACTCTTACATTTAGCTTGCAATAGACAGTTTTCATTAAGTTTAGGATTTGAAGTCTGGTGTTCGGGAGCGTTCTTCGACTATGGCATTAGTTTAATGGTAATTTATTTTTAGGTAGAACAACCGCAGCTGGGTCAGTAGAAATGGGCCTAGAGTCTAATCGTGACAGTTGCGATTGTTTTTGTTAGGTTGGGGAGATACTGTTCTGTAGAATCTGGTCGTTAGGGGCTTTTCTAGTCGGTTCTCACATGCATTGTTGGAGTGGGCTCGCGAACGCGATAATTCAAATACTGAATGAAATGGATATTGTAGCCATACTTACTTTTATGTGTCTCCAGACGAATCTAGATTTTGGGAATCTCTTATTATATTAAATAAAAATAAAATAAATCAAACAATTTTTCAAAAAATTAAATAAATAATTTTTATTAAATAAAATAAATTTTCGTAAATTAAATTTTAGGTAACTAAATAATTTTTTTTAAATTTAAATAATTTTAGGTAATTAAATAAAATAAATTTTTTATTAATTAAGCAATACGTCAAGAAATAAATAAATATTTTTTATTTTTTTTAAAAAATAAATCAATATTTTGAGCTAGGACGTTGCATCCAATAAATAAACATCCTTTTTGAATATTTTTTATTTTTCAATTTTTTTTAAAATAAATAAATATATTTTAGGGGTGCTATCGTCAATAACTAATTTTAGGTATATATATATATTTCAGTATATCTGAAATTAAATAAATAAATTATATTTTAATATACAATATCTTAGGAATTTCTGTAAAGATTCAGCAAAGATTAGCTACGACAGTTTTTTTGTTCCTTTACAAGTTTGGTTTTTACAAAAATTTTCTGTTTTTTTTGGGGCGTTCGTTGTTTTTTTCCGTTTTGCGGTTTTTATTGTTTTCACTTTTACATTTCCGTCGTACTAACTCTACATTTTTTTTTGGTTGTTGAGAATTGGTTTTATTATTGTTGTTTGATTTTGTGAATTCTGGATTTGATAAATTTTACCATCAAAATGTCAAACCAAATAGACGTTGACCATCCGTTCTATGGTCTAGAACCCAGCGAACTGCTGGTCGAATGTTTGGTTCGGGGTGTGAATTTCGGGGGGGCCGATTGGGCAGAGGAACTGCGAAACCATGCAGATCATGGGTCAGTTCCAATAACAGTGTCTCATGCGAGAGATTTGATTGAGGAATCTCAAATGGTGGTGCAGGCAGCACAACTTATTTTAAATCAAGTACGTCGACTTCAGTCACCGATTGATCAGACCCTCTTGGATGGTTTGGCGAATCGAGTGTTACATTATACGGGTAGGATGAATAGGTTGGGTCCTCGCAATGACTTGCAAGAAGCCCGCACCTACGCTATCTCACAATTGTCACGCGCTTGGAGTATAATAGGATCATTATCAACACGTCCAATTATGCAGAGTAAACCAGGAGTATCATCTGCTCCACCTGCTTCACCTGCTTTTCAACCAGATGAGAGATCCACACCGATCCCAGTACGGCCAATATCGGAAACAATAAATAGTCTGAATCGTCCAAACCAGCAACATCAGAGACGGTCAGATCAATTACCACCGGCTTATTTCCAGCAATCTGGGTTGAGAGCCGAGGACTTTGCAATGCCACAATTGGGTCCATCACTCCAGTCTGAACATACACATAACAATCCAGCATTGGTACAACCACAACCACAATTAAATTATCCATCAGTACCACAGGTACAACTACCACCAATATATCCACCAGCTCCACTAACAGCACCACCACCATACAACCAACCTCCTCAGGTATGGCGTGACGCGGCTCCAGCGTTAGCACCAGTGGAGTACCGAGGGGTTCGTGGGAACAATTTGAGTCGTTATGACTCAAATTGGGTTCCAACCTTCACAGGGGATGGTCACTCTCCTGATATTCATGAGTTCATTCATAGAGTGGAGGCGGCTGCCAGAAGAGACCGTGTGTCATGGGACGACCTTAGGTCTATCATACCACGGTATCTGAAAGCAGCGGCCGACAGATACTATTTGAATTTAACTCATGAATATGAGGTGGTGACCTACCCAGTGCTAAGGGAGGGACTCCTACAGACCTTCGGTACGCTAACTGATGATAAGGCGATCTTGCGCGTTCTTCTGAACCGTAAACAAAAATCCAAGGAGAGCGTATACGAATATCTGGTGGAGATTGGTTCGTTAAACCGTCGCTTAGCACGTCCATTTGCTGATCGTGAAATGCTAGAGATTGCTCGGGAGGGACTGAGTGTGGATCTCAAAAATGCTACATTAGCAGCAACAATACACTCAATGGATGAACTTCGGACTTTATGTCAGAAGTTTGAACGTTTGTGGTCCACACCAGTTCCAACCAGAACATCAAATTTAAGAATTAGCGAGGTACAGCAAATGGATGATTATGAGGTGGATGCTGAACCAGAACAACATGGATATATTGATGCGGTGGATTCAACACAGAGACGGATATTGCAGCGACCTAGCATAACCTCTGACAACAGTCAACCTGGTCCATCAATATCCAGACAACCAATAGTGTGTTTCAGATGTGGAGTAAACGGTCATCGAGCTCCTGAGTGCTCTAAGAATAGAATTAAACTATATTGTTGGAAATGTAACAAGCCGGATGTTATATATGCAAATTGTTCATATTGTCACCCGTCGTTAAACTACCGTCCGAGAGTACATGCTTCGGGGATGGTACCCTCGGTTCAACATCCAATGAGCCCGAAGAAAACGACGAGAGATGTAGCAACGCAGGACGATCGATCACCACTCAGGAAACCAGAATAAAATCACCTAGTACATTTAATTTCCCATCATTACATCGAACGTATTTTAGACGTCTAGAACGTAATATTAGATATTGGAGGATGAGGAAATTATTTCGTAAAGCTTGTATTTCATCTATCCTTTCAGAAACAAAGGATCCTCGGCCGCGATTAACAATAAGGATTTTGGACAAACACATTTCAGGACTATTGGACAGTGGAGCGTCAATCACAATACTTGGAAGAAGTTCCTTGGAATTATTGGAGTCAGCAGGTACAACTTACCGTAAGTACACTTCGTGTATTCGTACGGCAGATGGTACTGCAAATAAAATTTTGGGTTACATAGAAGTTCCAATAACTGTGAATGGCTCCACTAAACCAATGCGGTTTCATATTGTCCCTGGACTACGAGAAGAGCTCTACCTGGGCATAGATTTCTGGGAGAAATTTGGTATTGTTCCTTCATTTGTTAGTGAACTGACTCGTACAGAGCCACAAAATTTAAATATACATAACCTCACCACTGACCAGCAACGAGAACTGGATATGATCAAGGATTCTTTCCCGTCATTTGAAGTGTCTGGACTCGGAAAGACTTCTTTGGTTGAACATGTCATCGATGTTGGTGATAATGCACCTGTTAAACAGAGGCATTATCCCACATCGCCGGCTGTTCAACTAAAGGTCTATGCTGAACTTGACCGAATGCTTCAAATGGGCGTGATCGAAGAGAGTAACAGTTCTTGGTGCTCGCCAGTGGTGTTGGTACAAAAAGAATCTGGTAAAAACAGATTATGTATTGATAGCCGTCGTGTCAATTCACTAACGAAAAAGGACGCTTACCCACTTCCCTTGATTGATGGCTTACTAGGTCGTCTAAATAGCACAAAGTACATTTCAAGTATTGATCTCAAAGATGCTTTCTGGCAGATTCCTCTGGCAGAAGCATCTAGAGACAAGACAGCCTTCACAGTGCCTGGTCGTCCATTGTATCAATTCCGGGTTATGCCCTTTGGATTGTGCAATGCTCCCCAGACAATGTGTCGGCTAATGCACAAAGTGATACCACATCAATATCACGAAAATGTCTTTGTTTATTTAGATGATCTATTGGTAGTCTCTTCCACGTTCCAGGAACATATGGAATTGCTGTCCAAAGTCTCTTCATTGTTAAGAGCGGCTGGGTTAACCATAAACCTCAAGAAAAGTAAATTTGTTCTGAGAGAGGTGAAATACTTGGGATTTTTGGTTGGTGAAGATGGTCTTCGAACAGACCCTGACAAGGTAAGAGCTGTTGCTGAGTACCCAGCTCCATCTACAGTTAAACAAATTCGACGGTTATTAGGTATGGCCGGTTGGTACCAACGTTTCATACCAAACTATGCAAGCGTGGTATCACCGATCACAGACCTATTAAAGAAAAGTTCTGGAAAATTAAAATGGACAGTGGAAGCGCAGACAGCTTTTGAAAATCTAAAAAAATTGCTGACTACAGCACCGGTATTAATTAACCCGGATTATAATAAAGAGTTCTTTATTAGATGCGATGCGAGTCTGACAGGGGTAGGTAGTGTATTATATCAGGTCGACGAGGATGGACAAGAGTGTCCGATAGCCTTCATGTCGAAGAAATTAAACCAAGCTCAACGAAACTATTCAGTTTCTGAGCTGGAATGTCTTGCGGCAATTCTGAGTGTGAAGAAATTCAGGGGCTATGTTGAAGGTCACCGATTTACAATTGTGACTGATCACTCAAGTCTGAAGTGGCTTATGTCACAGAAAGACTTGAGTGGTCGTCTGGCTAGGTGGAGCCTAAAACTCCAACATATGGATTTTACCATTGTCCACCAAAAAGGTACCCAAAATATAGTCCCTGATGCTCTATCTCGTCTTTATGACGATACACACGAAGAATTGACGGAAGCATTAGTACATCACATTAATGAAATTAAAATCGACAATGAGGGTTATCGGCACAAGGAATATACGGATATGATAGCTAAAGTTCAATCATCACCAAAGGACTTTCCCTCAGTTAAAGTCGTGGATGATAAGCTATACATTCGTATTGAGCCAAAACCTGATGCAATACCCAACGATGTTCCTGTGTGGAAACTCTGGGTACCAAAACCGATGACTTCCAACATGATTCAGAAACATCATGATGATAGTACTGCTGCTCATGGGGGTGTTAAAAAGACTTTAGAATTACTTCGACGTCTTTACTATTGGCCGGGCATGGCGTCACAGGTACACAACTATGTTGTGTCCTGCGACACATGTAAACAAACAAAAGCCACGAATCAGATATTGCGTCCTCCGATGCAATATCAATTCGAAACAGCACGTCCATGGCAGAGAGTCTATATAGATTTTTTGGGACCGTATCCTCGTTCTACACTTGGGAATACGGTGTTATTAATAGTTCTGGATCATGCTACGAAGTTTGTACTACTGAAACCACTTAGAAACGCAACTTCACCGAAGGTGAATGCTTTTCTAAGGAATGAAGTGTTTCTTACATATGGGGTACCAGAGTTTCTACACAGTGACAATGGCAAACAGTTCACTAGTAGGAACTTTCAAAGTCTTTTGTCAGATTTCGGCATTAAACACATTAGGACCGGCGTTTATAGTCCTCAAAGTAACGCGTCAGAGCGGGTCAATAGGTCAGTCCTGGCAGCAATTCGAGCGTTCATTAAAGGTCAACATGCCAAGTGGGACTCACAAATTGGTGAAATCGCATATGCACTGCGGGCTGCAGTACATTCTGCTACCAAGTACTCACCGTACTATCTATTATTTGGTCAACATCCAATATCGGATGGAAATACTTACCAATTGTTGAGATCACTACACAGGCTTGGTGAAGATGCTGGTGAGGAAATAGAACGTGCTGATCATTTGACTCTGCTCAGGAATCGAGTTCAACAGAATTTGAAAGCAGCTTTCAAGAAATCGCAACATCAGTACAACCTGCGATCTAAACTACGGACTTTTCAACCACAACAACGTGTGTTTGTACGGCAACATCATTTGAGTGACGCTACCAAAAAGTTCTCGGCAAAATTGGCTCCAAAGTTCTTACCTGCAATGATTAAGACTAAGATTGGAAATGTACTCTATGAGTGCATAGATATGAGCGGTAAGAGTCTTGGAGTCCATCACGCGAAAGACATCAGAGAATGATGTCTGTTCGTTAGGTAGGGTCGTTCCTCTGGCTGGTTGTCGTCTCTGGGGTTCACATCTTCAGCATCATATATTACTGGTTGTATCGAGGTTTCAATGGTGCTGACGTTAGATGGATGGATGATCGATTTCGGTACTCACTGATAGTTCCTAGGAACTTCATGGGTATTGAAATTGATCATCGACCCTGACGCTGGTTACCATTGGTATCTCGATCCCAGATACAGTTTAATAGGTGGAAGTAGTTCGGTGGTTTTCTGTCATGGAGGGGATGGCGACGTTTTTGTGATTTCAAGAGTAAAAATCTTGGTTTCTACCTTGAATTCATGGTGTAACGATCGCAATAATCGCAAAACAATAATAAAACCAAATTCATCTTCGTTTTCAATTCAATAAAAATGTATTTCATTAGTTTCCATTCATTTTCACATTAACAATAATTTAAAATTTTCTAATACTTAACTGCTAGTTAAATTTCAATTGTACTATAAAAAACAAACGAACGTACTAAATTTTTATTTCCAATTCTAACAAACAGATGTCGTTATTAATCTTTATTGAATTTCTTTTTAGTATTACCCGAGCTATTTTGACATGATAAGATGTCAAAAAGAATTAACAAAAACACATTTTTTGTTTGAAAATATTGTCTTTCTGTTTTTGGGTCTTCAACCAAAATGTTGAATTGAGATTGTTATTAAACACTCAATAAAACGTATTAAAGAAAAAATACTAATTCCATTTTATTTTGAGTTTAAAAAGAAATTGTTTTAATTTATACAGAAAAAAGGTTAACTTTGTTTTCACTAGTGTGTGATTTGGATGAAATATATATATATTTTTTTAAAAGTGTTTCATTCTGTTTTCATTAAGTTTATACTTAATTTATCATAAAGGAAAAAGATTGCTTTATAAAAGTGGCAGTACATGAAAAATAAAGTATCCAATGATGTTATCGAAAGTATGAGTAGTAAGGATAACAGTGATCGAAGCATATTACCACAGTTAGAAACAGTCGAGTGTATGGTGGATTTTCCGGTTGTAGAAACCGTATGGATTTAAAGCAAAATATGAAGTGGAAAGTTAAAGGATTAAAGGCAATGTTCAATTGGACATTTCGAACAACGAAGGGGTAATTCAGCAGCAGCAACTGATGTTCACAAATTAGTTCATCCAATACAGTTGGTTGATTAGTCAAGGGAATTGGAACACATAGACCAAATCTTCAATCAACAGTTATAAGTTAAGGTACTTACAGTAAATATATTAAATTTTTTTTTTATTTATTCCTCGTTCCCCTTTGGAATGATAGGCTAGATTTTTTTCAGATAATAAGAGATTCCCAAATTTAGGATTCTGTGGGGATAAACGCTATCCCGTAGCAATATTATTAATATTATTTTGTACGAAAGGTCCATAATAACACATTTTACTTAAAACGACCGAAATCGTTCGTTTATATTTTACATGAGGCATGGCTTTAATTAATGTCATGTTCTTTGACTTGATCGAAAAAAGATTGATTTATTTACTTGCAACGAACAACATAAAATAAATAAATCTACTTTTGTAAATGTAGTAGTAAATTATTTTGATTTTTTGTTCTGTAAGTTGATATGTTTACATTTGAAAATGATAGATTTTACGTTTTATCATTTTATTTGTAATAACTTTATTATTAATTAGCAATTTAGGCAAGATTACTTTATCTTAAGCGCGAGTGGATTTTTTTTAATTATTTTTATCGTAAATTAAGAAAATTTAGTACAAGGGACAGTTTTGATCGTTTATCTTATAAGCACATAGGAAATAAAGCAAAAATAAGTAAAGAATAAAAAAAATTTGTCAAAACCAGTGCAATTTTGTATGGATTTTGCTTTTATTCAAAGGCCTGTATCTTGGACCCTTGGACCCTTGGGCTCCGATACATCTCGTTTTGGTTTTATTCGCTTCAGTAAGTGATTCTCTATCAAATAATAAAAAAAATTCTTGGCGCCTAAGTAAAAGTAATATCCCCGCAATTTAAATATTAATAAATTATTTTTAAACAAAATAATAATAATAATTAAAATGGCAGGTTTTTTTTGTTTACATAAATTTGACAAGTAAAAATAATATTTCAATATATTTGTAAAATCTACCAAAAATCTAGATTTTTGAAACTTGATCTAGATCAAAAAAAAAATCAATCTTATTTTGCCAAAGAACACAAACTGACTGCTAATTTGATCTGACAGCTAAATTTTTTGATCTCAGGGGTGCGTCTCGAAATTAACCACGGTTAACCATAAGGTAATAATGTCACTAATGTCATAGTTAAAATATTGACGTCACGTATTGAATTAAAACTTTTTGGTTAATTATAGAACGACATTTGGTAGAGCAAAGTTAACCGCAGTTAACCATAGTTAATTTCGAAACGCACCCCAGATCAATTTTTTTTTGCCAAAGAACGCGACATACCCGCTAAACATGGTGAATCGTTTACGAACCATTTACGAACCGTTTACGAACCGCATTGTTCGTTTACGGTTCGTAAACGATTCGTAAACGATTCACCATGTTTAGCGGGTAATAATTATATATTGTCGTTTTCATTTTGTTTATTTATTTATTTATTTATTTATTTATATATATAGATAGCTTTGCTAATACATTCGTTTATAAGTATATCTGAATATTAAAAACTCAAAAGCAAAAAAAAGAAAAAAGAGCTACTACAAATAACAAACACATTATCAAATATTAATAATTAATTAGACAAATCAGATAACTTTAGCATAACTTTAGACACAATATACTCTCTACATTTTCTTTTAAAAGAGTTAAGGTTATCTTCGAATTTTAATTCCATTGGTAGGGAATTGAATATTTTTAGTCCCTGATAAATTGGAGAATTTTGAGCAAATGTTGAGCCTAGTTTTGGGAGCCGAAAATCATTTTTATTTCTTAAGTTATAAAGATATAATTCTCGTCCATAAACCATGTATTTATTTAAGTAAGGTGGCAATAGTTGATGTTTCATTTTAAAAATAAATAATATGAGCGCAATGTAAGATTTTTGCGCAATACTTGTAATGTCAAGTTCTCTTAACATCACATCTATGCTAGTTCGCGAATTACATCGTAAAATTACACGCATTGCCCGATTTTGCATTTTTTGTAGTTGTGAGATTAAATCATTATTACACATAATAAGCATAGTTGAACAGTAGTTGAAATGTGGTTCAATTAAAGTTTTATACAAGAGTAACCTTGTTTCTTTTGATGTTTTTTTAGCAATACGAGCAAGGAGTGATATTTTTTTTGCTACTTTTTTTTTTACATAACCAATGTGACTCTTGAAGTTCAATTTATTGTCAATTATAACACCCAAATATTTAATTTCTTCTACTAATTCAATCTGTTTTATAGCAATTTGAAGTTTGAGTCCTCTAGCCTCATTTGATGAGTTATGAAGAATCGTACACTTTGTTTTATCGACATTTAATTTCAATTTGTGATAGCTTAACCATTCATTTAATAGTGTTAACTGGTCATTCATAGTTCTAGTTCCTTGAGCTATTGATTTGTTTCCAACGAAAAATAAAGTATCATCAGCAAAAATTTTTATGTTAATTTTGTTTATATCTGATGTGATACTATTTATGTATAATATAAACAGCAACGGCCCCAACACACTTCCTTGTGGTACACCAATGTTATTTACCACGCATTCTGATTCATTGTCACTAATTTTTGTTTTTTGTTTTCGGTTTTTCAGATAACATTCAAACCATTTCTTTGTTATTCCACGAATGCCGTAGTTATCTAACTTTTCAATGAGTAATTTGCGATCAATTGTTTCGAAAGCCCGCCTGAAGTCCAAAAATGTGATAATTACATTTTCACCATTATCAATTCTTAATTTCCACTCATTTATTACATAGTTTAAAGCAGTTTCACACGAATGTGATTTCCGGAAACCAGATTGTTCAACACATAAAATGTTGTTTTGATCTATGTAGGCCAGCAGTTGGTTTTTCACTATGATCTCCAATACCTTTTCAAAGGTTGGTAAAATGTTGATCGGTCTAAATTCCTGACAAAGTTTTGTGTTTTGTATTTTTTGAATTGGAATGATGGTTGATATCTTCCATGCTTCAGGAAAAGTTCCTGTTTGCAATGAACAATTTATTATTTGGAGTAGGTGCTCCCCTATCATTGGTAAAGTTTCCAACATTAATTTGACTGTGTATCCCTCGATATCAGTCTGACATTCAATACTATTTAATGCATTTACAAGGTCATCTATTTCTATGTCTTGAAATTCAAAAATCGATTCCAATCGTGAGTTTACAAAAACCATGTTGGTATGTGGAATGGATGAAGATATTTCTTGAATACTATTTATGAAAAATGAGTTGAATTTTTGAGCAATTTCTAATTTGTTTTGGGTGACTACATTATTTCCAAATATAACTGATTCAATTTCATCGTTTTTGGTTCCAATAACATAATTCTTAATAACTTTCCATACTCCTTTTGAATCATTTCCTGCGGATAATAATTTATTTTTAATAAAAGTGTCTTTGTTGCAACGTAGTTTATACACATATTGGTTTCTAATACTTTTGTATGTATTCCAATCCTCATAACTGTTGTTAAAACAAGCAATCTGCCAAAGTCGATCTCGTTTTAGTTTTAACTCTTTTAGATTATTGTCATACCATAGCATATTATTTTTGTAAGTAATTGGTTTTGTTGAGCGAAACTCTCGGGTAACAAGTTCTAAGTTTTTAGTAAACCTCGTTGCTAATATGTTAATATCCATAGATTCTCCTATCCAGTCACATTGTTCAAAATTACTATTTAATTTATTTATATCGTATTTAAAAGATTTTACTTGTTTAATTTCGGTATTGCCTATATCCTTTTGTTCAAGCAATATACCTAATGTTTCATGATCTGATATTTTGTAGTTATTCATTTGAAATGTTTTTATGTCAAAGTTGTTTGAAATCACTAAATCAATTATTGTTTTCGAAGACTCTGTTATTCTCGTATATTCGGAGACAAGTTGTTTCATTCCATTGGAATTTATTATTTCAAGAAGATTTTGGGCATACGCATCTTTTACTAAATCAATATTAAAATCACCGCAAATTATGTTATTTATTTCATAATTTACATGAGAATCAATAAAATCTTCGAACCATTTTAAGAAGTTCCGCTTGTTGCTACTCGGCGATCTATATATCACAGTTACAATCATTGATGTAAATTTGACTGAAATCCACCATGTTCCATCCGTTTCAAAATTTTGGTCCATTAAAAAACACTTTATTTCATTTCTTACATACAATGCTACGCCACCAGTATGCCTTGAATTTGAATATGTTAAATACAGTTTATATCCCGGTATATATACTTCTTCTAAACCAATATCCTCTGTTATACGCGTTTCAGAAAGTAACAATATATTTGGTTTTTTATAGAAAATAATTGATTCAATTTGTGTTAAATTTTGTAGTAAACTTCTACAATTGACATATATCATTTCAATTGTCTTTGATTGCTAATCTGTGTATTTAATACTTTGTCTTGCATGGGCACATTTGCGTTGAAACACTGTACAATTTCTGTCATTCGCAAAATGGTTTAAATCAAGTTTTTGATTATTAATTTTTTACCAAAAAAATTGCTCTAAACACGCCCATTTTCGATCTAGATCGATTTTTTTTACAATACGTATTCTATTTGACAAAAAAAGCACTCTTTTCGCTCTGAAAATAAATCTAGATTTTTTCGTAGAGCAAGTTGTAAATACAATAGAGTTGCACAAATACATTTATACATCTCTCAAAATTTGTAAACAAACAAGACGCCATTTAGTTATTATTAGTTTTTTTAAGTGAAATAGTTATTATTTAAATAAATCTTATGTTTAAATCGTGTTTTAAATTAAAAACTAATACAAATTATTTAATTAAATACAACTAATTAGTAAAACATTAAATGACAGTTGTCAAACACGACTACAAAACTAGATCGAATTTTTTCATATTCTTTTTATGAAAAAAAAAAATCACTCTTTCTGGGGTGCGTTTCGAAATTAACCACGGTTAACCATAGGGTAATAATGTCACTAATGCCATAGTTAAAATAGTGACGTCAAGTATTGAATTAAAACTTTTTGGTTATAATTATGGAACGACATTTGGAGAGTAAAGTTAACCGCGGTTAGCCATAGTTAATTTCGAAACGCACCCGTGCTCTGGCAAAAAGAAAACGACATTTGTCAAACAAATTGTGGAGAAATCTCCAATCTAGTACAATTTTTTAATAACAAAAAACCGCATGGTAGGGTAATGTCAAAATTACCAACACGTGAAAATTTTGTTGTGTTTTTGCTTAAAATTTATTTTGAATTTCTATAATTTTAATCAATAAAAAATAATGTAAACAACAATGGGTAAATTTAAAGTTAAATTAAATAAAAAAGGTGCAGATATTGTCACCGCCCGCAAATCAGAAAACAAAAAATCTTTAAATCCATTTGAAGTTCAAGTTGATCGAGAAAAGTTTAAAGTTTTGGGTAGAGTAACAAATGCAACAAAAGGTAGACCGGGTGCATCACGAGGTAAAGGTTTGAAAAAGAGAAAAGATACGTTGGGAAAAGAGTACTCGAATAAACATAAAAGTAATGAGTTTAGAGATCGAAGAATTGGGGCAGGCAATAATGAACGTAGTGATGATATCGCTACCGCACGTTTTATGGTTGAGAAAATGGCTCAGTATCAATCGAAAAAAAAATCGTTGTACAATTTAAATGATGATGAAGTTCTAACACATAAAGGCCAAACGTTGGAAGAAATTGAACAATTCAATGAAGTGGCATCCGATGAAGATTCAGAAGATGAAGGGAAATTGAATGGTTTGTGGAATTTGATAAACGAAATCACGTAAGTAAACTAAATATTTGCTTTATTTATTTTAGCCGATTTTACTGAGCTCGCCCATTTTGGTGGGTTAGAGAACGAGATTGAAGCACAAAATCGTAAATCTGCTATCGATGAACTAATACTCGAGTCAAAAAAAAGAAAATTAGAAATGTTAAAAGAAAAAGAAGAAATTGAAGCGATGACAAATAAATTAGATGAGAAATGGAAGAGCTTAATACCGGTGATGGGAAAATTTACTTCTGGCGAACGTGAAAAACCGAAACCAGATGAATATGATAAAACAATGCGGGAAATGATATTTGAACCACGTGGTGAACCATCGGATCGTCTAATTTCACCAGAGGATTTAGCTAAACGAGAACGTGAAAAATTAGAGAAATTGGAAAACGAACGATTACAGAGAATGCGTGGAGACGACGATAAGCCGAAATTTACACATAGATCAGCTGATGATCTTGACGAGGGATATTGCCTAAACACGGAAATTCAGAAACCAGCAGAAATTTTAGCGTATGATATCGAAAATAAGGAAAATGAAGAAAAAGAAATTGAGTCAGAAGAAGAAAACGAAGATGAAGAGGAAGAAAATAGTTCTGGTGACGATGAAGAAGAAAAATCTGAAGATGACCTAAATGATTTAAAAGATGACGGAAATTCATCAAACGATGAAGAAGTCGAAACCGTCAAGAACGACGTAAAAGAATCAAAAATTTCTAATATGAACGGTAAACATTCAAATGAGCTTCCTTACACATTTGAAGTTCCGAATGCTTACGACGATTTTTTAAATCTTGTAAACCCATTTCCGTATCAAAAGCAAATAATAATAATCGGACGTATGATCAAATCGAATCACCCAAGAACATCTCAGGAAGGAAAAGATAAAATTACAACAATTCTTACTTATATACTTCAGTTTCTAAACGATATGTTCATCGAAACGACGATTTCAAGCATAAAAGATAACTTCAAATTCTTAAATTTATTATCTTCAATGTTATTCGATTTAGCCAAGTTGCTTCCCCAACAAATTACTTCATTATTCAAAGAACTGATTATAGAGAAACAAGCCACTTTTCGAACTAAGAAAAACAAAATGCCGGGAATAGAAACTCTTGTTTTTCTTAAATTAATATCCTTAATCTTCCCAACCTCTGATTATCGACATCAAGTTGTGACTCCCACATTAATATTTATTAGTGAAATTTTGTCTAATATCCGAATAAAAACACGATCGGATATATCCCGAGGGATTTTTTTAGTTTGTTTAGTTTTGGAATATACAAGCATATCGAAACGATTTCTCCCATCTGCTGTAAATTTCATGAGAGGAATAATTTTTCTGTGCGTTAAAAAACGTCCGGTTGAAATAATTCCAATTATTCCTCCATTTAAAAGAACTGGTCCGTTAAGTTCACTACTAACAGTTACTGAAGATACTCAAAATAAAATTAAAGACGAAGATTTGATAATGAAAAGCGATGATCTAGTCGAAACAGAAACTATTGATTATGAATTCAAACTTCGATGTTTATCAATAGTATTAAATTTAACCTATGACGTTTTCAGCATCTTATCCTCTCATGACGGAATTGTCTATTACGCTTCTGACTTCCATACATTAGTAGAAAAATTGGATCTTGAAATCTACCCTCCCACAATACAAACTCATTTAGAAAAACTTTTAAATATTTTATCTGGGTTGAAATCAAAATCATTACATCCGTTGGTAAGAGAAAAAACACGACCGAAAGCTTTACGTATGATTGAACCGAAATTTGAAAAAGTATATGATGGAATGAAAAAGTTTAAAGGAATGACGGTGGAGAAGGAAGAAAAACAAAAATTATTGCATAAAATAAAACGAGAAAAGAAAGGTGCAATACGGGAAATACGACGCGATAACGAATTCATAGCGAAAATAAATTTAAAGAAACAACTTCAAAGTGATTTCGAACGTCGAGAAAAGGTTAAACGGATTTATTCAGAAGCGTCCATACAGCAGGGTGAGCTTAATGCTTTTGATCGAAGTAAAAAGAAAAAATAGAATAATTAAATGGACAAATATAGATATAAATATATTGTGCATAGAATTTTTGAACTAAAATTAATACAATAATTTATGTAATATTTTTTTGTTTTATTTTGTTGAAACTTCTTTTATGATTTTCACAAAATTGGTTTTAGAGCAATCTGTAAAAGAGAAAGATTTAAAAAAAATTATTGATGTTTATTTAAGATAAATGTAATATTTTTCGGGCTTACTGACCTCTCCCAACGAGAACTGTATACCTAGGGTTCGTTTGTTTTCCATGAAAGACGATTTTTTTTCAATTCGCCCTTTAACTAGTGCTGATCGTGAATGATTGAGTCTGACAAGACAACAAAATTATTTGATAAACTTATTAAATGTTTTTGTGATGGATATCAAGATTTTTATTGAGTTCTCAAAAATTGCAACATTGGAATCAAAAGTGGAATCTTAAATTATGACTGCATTAGCAGATATTAGAAACCACCTAGTGGAATATCGTTTGTTTTTTTTTTAAATTTTTTCATCCAAATTATTCAACAATCTCTGCAAAAAGCAAGTGTCGAATAGAATGACATTAATAAAGCATCGAAGATCATTTCTGACTCATATCTGACAACAGCAACAAAATATTTAGCAGTTTCCTTATTTCTCGAGGTGGTGAACCTACTTTAGTCAAAGAATTCCATGTAGCTTATATTGTTGTTGTTGTAGTAGATCCGGAATTCTAGGGTTAGATAAATCTGCTTTATGGGTATTCGCGTAAATACACGCTCTCGGTTTGAAATTTTTGTTCAATGTGTTGAATCTTACCAGAGGGATGAAGCTTTGTTTAAAATTTCTAAACTTATTTCCAGTAAAATTGGTAAAAATCTCCCAGCCCCCTGTTGAAAATAACGTAAGCTTCCTTCTGATTTTATTTGGCTAATGGTATGGGTTAACGTGACCATAAAAGGCACCTAATCTGATCCTAATGCAAGTTAAGTTTATCTTTCAGCAATGGTGTCCATTGTTAATGTGTATTTTTTGTTTTACGGAGAAAAGAAAGATGAATTGGAGTGGCACCACCTTGGCGCGAAACTTCGAACCTGAAACTTATAACTTGGACATCCCTTTAACGGTAAGGCCTCAAAAAAGAAACATGAATTTTTAAACATTAAACTTAGAATCAGAAATGAAAATTTTGGTTCTTGTATTACCATTTCAAAATTAACGAACAGTTGGAAACATTCTAGGGCTATGGTTTATTAATTTACAAGGCTAATCCACAACACTACTCGAAACATAGTTAATGTAACAAATTAAAACAAAAAGATTTCGAACAATTACTTACAAAAATCTATCAAACTCATATCGATTTTCTAATAATTTTTTAAATGTACCCAAATATCGCCATTTTCTAATATTAAAATCTTTTCATTAGAATTTGATTTACTCACACTTTTCCTTAAGCCTTTAAATTTATCAAAATATTTCATTAACAAACGTTTTCTTGAATAACTTATAATATATATTAATTTTAAATTATTATCATTTAAATAAATTAAATTTTGTTCCTTCACCAGCAACAAATATTCTCGTATCGTTTTAAAATTATGCATTTTTATAAAACGACAAACTTTTTTAATTTCAATATTTGATTGAACGTTTTTGAAAAAATTATAAAAAATTCGTTTCTTTAATTTTTTTTCGTATAAAATATTTAATAAAATTGCTTGTGATTGTATTGATTTATTAATGATTGCATTCAATTGTAAATTTAAAATAATTTTTTGTTTCAATATTTTTTCCAGTTTAAGATTTTCTATTTCTATTAGTTTTTCTTCATCGTTTGTATTATTTGACTCCATTTTCACTTAAAATTTTATTGTTGACGATTTGCTGTTTAGAAAATATTTGCATGGTTTCCTAAGTTTTAGATCTCTTTAAAAAATTTTAAGATATAATATCATGATCATAATATTTGATAATATTTGATCATAATATTTATAAATAAAAAATAATAATTAACGATTTCTACCTTAAAGTTGGAAAAACTCTTAACTCTTAACAAACTCTTACGCATGGAGGGATCAGTTTTTATTAATTTGTTAATTTTTTTCTATTTTTTGATCCACGGGTGTGACAACCCCGCGTACTCCAGTCCCTGCTATTGGCATATGAGTTAACGTGAGATATCACATACCACTGGCAATAGCAGTGAGATATCACTAGCCAAGGTGATAACTTAGGGGTGCTGGCGGATGAACTGTAAGTCAACGGTAGCACTCTCAGTCGTAGCTAATATTCCTTGATGCTGGAACGCTGTAGCTTGCTCGAAGAAACGAGCCTTCATATAACTATATATCTGAGCTTTAATCATTAAAAAATATACTGCGTCCTATAATCAAGGATTATGCCATTAGCTGGACTATTGGCAAACCAATTTTAGTTTTGTTCCTGCAAATTTTTAAAATAAATTTGCTTTTTATCTCTTATTTTATTTTTATTTTCTCTATCCTATCACGAAAAAATTGGCCTATGTCATATTTTATATGTGATAGGATTTATGGTTTAGTTATCCATTATTGAACAAAAAAAAATTAACAAAAAACAAAAAAAAAACAGATTTGCGTCCATTAACATCCTTAGAACGCATGTTGTTGTGAGACCTTGGTCTTAAAGGGTTTTTATGTGTTGTTGTGACACATATTGTAATGCCTACTACACATCACATTTTATTAAAAAAAAAAAAAAACAGTCGCAGCACTGCCCGCAAAACGTATGCCAAATCGAGGTTATCTGATTCAACTATGCCAAGACCATAAAGATTATATAGATCCTGACATAATTAAATATTGAAATGAATGCTATAAACATATGGTTTGTTATCTAAAGACAAAAGCAGCCGCTTTAGACTGTACTCAAAGAGATAAAACGACTATTGCCGTTGTAGTTGAAATTTGGCATGCACTGGAAGTCGATCTTAAACTAGAGTAACTTTGGTAGCTAGAGTTGAGTGGAGATGATACAGGAGATGAATTCCAGTTTATGGAGATGATGTGCGGAGTTTTTGAGCAGCAGTGGAGATGTCCAGGTAATTAAAATTGAGTTGTCATAATATTGTTAGTTGTTCAATTGATGAGATTATTGAAGCTTTTGTTTGGTGAAGATGATGACGATGAAGTTGTATTAGAGTTTGAGTTAATTGATCTTGACTCTAGAGTAATTATTACACAAGTATTTTATATGTAAACTTATCGAGGAATGCGGCTTAACTAATTAATCCAATTTGATAATTTACTGAAAATCAAATTGTCATTTGCAGTTATTTTATTTTTCTAGGATTAAATCCGTCTCATCCATTTAATTAGAAGAAATATTAAATTCTACAATGGCAAAGTATGGTGTATTCTTCTTTCATAAATAATAAATAATTTTTCTGCCACAAAATCCTTTCATAAACTTAGTTAACAAATATTAGTAAAACTTTAAAGAATTTATATTTTCTTTTCAATTAATATGATACATAATTTATTTATATTCAAATTGTAATTATAAAAGATTTTCTATACAATAATAAAATAATAATGGAGTTACTAACCAAACAGAAAAACAATGAATATCTTCATGAAAAATAATGACAATAATATTTTTTAAGTTTTATTTCAATCATCGTTTTTCCAGGCAACTTTTCTCTTTGATTTCTAAAAGCAGGAGTTATTATAATTTATTATTATTATTTCAAATGAATGAGAAGTTATTGCCACATAACCTTTAGATGTTAAGAAACTTTTGTATCGAAGGAGAGACGTGACTTTAAATGCACCTCATCACCTAACTAATTTATGCTTGACTATCGATTTTTAGGTAAACTTTTGAAGAACCACCTAAGAGAAGAAGCTTTTACTTTCTTATTTAAATATAATTATTTCCGATTTCATTTAATTTGTAATGGCGCTTTTAACTGAATCTACACTATTTCCAAAATATGTATTCAATCTCAGTTTAGAAATACACCACCAATGGTGTGGTGGAATTTATTTATTTATTTATTATTATTTATTTATTTTATTATTTAATTACATTTTACATTTCTAAATTATTTTCAAACATACAAAATAATAATAAATTAATCCGTGGAATGGAATGACTACCCAGCAGGGTTTTCCAGCATTTGAAATACGGTCAAGCACATGGTCCATTAATGGTTAACAGTACTTGACTTTGTTATTGGGCCAGTACTAGAACCATTCATCTGCAGATATATGGTTAACATAAAAAAGCCTGTATTTATAAGTTATCATTGAATGGCCAAGCACTGGCTCATGAATTGTAAACAATACTTGACTATTGTTATTGGGCCATTACTGGAACCATGAATCGGCCAATGTACGGTTTATAGAAATTAATCAGTAAAGTTTTCTTTAAATAGGTAAGCTATGGCACGTTAATGGTTAACATTATTTAACTATTGTTATTGGGGAGCTATTTATTTTCCGGAGTTTTTAAATTCTAATTTTAAGTAAAATTATGTTAATGGCCGAATCATAGTTGCCAACACTGTGAGTCAAAACTGGCAGTACCCGGATATTGTTGAATTACTGGTTGCCAGTAATTGACCATTACTGGATTAGTTTTATAACTTTGTATAGGTCATTGCTGGCTTTTTTCTCTGGCCCTTGATTGGCCGTTATTTATTATTCGTGTTATCACCAGTTACATTATGTTTATGGTTCAGTTATGGTTGCTAGTACTCGACAATTGTTGCATTACTTGTTGCCAGTAATGGACCATTACTGTACCAGTTGTACAACCTTGTATGAGTATAGATGATGCAACTTGGACAAATAAACAAAGCGAGCAAACGTATTCGTCATTTGGACTTGCGCAATCGAAGATATAAACGGATACGCTTGATAAATTGCCTATAAACTAAATTGGTTGCCATATTTGAATTTGGTTTATAGGAAAAGAGGTAAGAAACGGGGGAGTGCACTACATACAAGTGTGGAAAGGGCCATCTATTGTATCATATATGGCTTATTCAAAAATAAATAGAACTGGATATATATCGGGTATATATATCTGATATATAATATCAGAAATTTTGATATTTATATAAATATCATATTTGCCAACCTTGGTTTTTCCCAACGCACAACATTTTGACATCTATGGCACATCTCGCAACGCATGACTGATATGTGGATACCTCTTGCTACAAACAAAATGTGGTTTCAGAAATGTAAATAAAAGCTGTTTGCTTAAAAAAACAAATTATAATAAACAAAAAACGCTTACAAGCTTATCTATTCTTTATAAACTAAAAATAATAAACATCTGAGTGGTTATTTTGTAGTGTTATCTCACTAGGTGAGATAAACAGTGAGATAAAAAAATTATGTTTAATGATTTCTTTTATCTAATATAATCGATCAAAGACAAATATTTTATCTCACTTTTTATCTAACACTACAAAATAACCACCCAGGATGCGCACACAAATAAATAGATAACTAAATTCATAGACAACAAATAAACATGAACTTTATGTAAAAATAGCTTCATTACTTCAACTAAATTTATTCGTATAAATTTTTGGTTTCTATAAAAAAAATATTTAGATTGATACGCCTTAAATATCTAAGATTGTGTGTTAAAGTATTCTTTCGCTCCTTGCGGATCTGGTTTAATCGTAGCTTTATTAGTCTCTGGATTCCAATTAGCTGGGCACACCTCTCCATGTTCTTCTACGAACTGGAACGCTTTAATCAGTCGAATTGTTTCATCAACTGACCGCCCTACTGGTAAGTCATTTATAGTAATTTGACGTACAACACCAGCTGGATCAATAATAAAACTACCACGTAATGCAACTCCATCGTTTTCAAGCAACACACCATAATCTCGTGAAATACTTTTGGTTAAATCGGATAGCAAGGGATACTTTAGTTTTCCCAGTCCTCCAGCTTTCCTGTCTGTATTCGACCATGCAAGATGGCTGAAATGTGAATCAACTGACACACCAATAACCTCTGTGTTTAAAGCCTCGAACTCTGCAATGCGATCACTAAACGCAATAATTTCGGTAGGACAAACAAATGTGCTGTTAAACAAAAATTTTAAAGATAAAATTCAAATTGCATTAATTATATAGAAAACTTACAAATCGAGTGGATAAAAGAAAAGATAAACATATTTCCCTTTATAATCACTTAACGATATATCTTTAAAATCGATGTTAACGACAGCGGTTCCCTTAAATGCAGGAGCTGGTTTTTGTACTTGTGCAACTAATAAGCTACTACCTTAAATTTAAGAGTAAAATAATTAAGTTTTGGTTCATAATTTAATAATACACATCAATAAATAATAATTACTTGTATGAAGTTTTGCAAATTGCTTTGGAAAATAACGAAACAATCTGAAGGGGAGAGCAGGAATCTGGAAACAAAAAAAAACAAACATTAATTAGGCAAAATGAAAGAGTTATATGTTAATTATATCGATAAATTAATTACAATAACTACATACATATGCATAAGAACAAAGAAATAAAATCCCGCATATACAACAGATAAGTAAATGAATTCATAAATAAAATCTCAAATATGTATAATTTTTTATGATGAATTATGAAACTGCGATTAATCAAACATTGTATTTGTTTTTAAGATTAGGTCATTAAATTTAATCACTTATTCTATAAACGTGCAATATTTAAAACTCAATAAATTCCCACAAAACTATCAATTACATAATCCTTAATTAACCAGAAAATACATACGGTTTTTAATATATTATTAGCAATGATCGACATTTTTATTTTAAATAGAATTTAAATAATATTTATTTACTTTTTCTCTAAATATAACAAATTAATTTTTAAATAAATTTTGATTAGGATTAAACAAAGTTTACTTAGCAAACAAGTTGAGTGACAGAAGAAAACAGCGTAAGATAAATTTTGCCGACAATAATTCTCTTGTTTGTGGGCTGAGACATCTATGTTCAAGAAAGTGAAGTATAATGCTGGCTTGCATCAACAATTTTACACAATTTATAAATTGGCGGTTATTTTGTTGAAACGTTATTATAACCTTAAGTATTCATGTGGTCCAGGAGTAAACATGATAAAATATTAAATTAAAGATTTTCTAAAAATATTATTATTTATTTAATGTTAAAATATAATAGTTATCTTATTATACATTGTACAAATTATATCTGTTAAAATTCCGATAGTCAACAAAAAGAATAAGATACTTTGTTGCTTCTCAAGATGGACGTGTCTACGCCCCAGAAGTACTCGGAACCCAGTTCCAACCAGGACCATCACAAAAATTTCGACGAAAGGTGCTCCTCCGTCGCTCCATTTTTGGATAGAGAAGCAGTTGTCCCTGGCCTCACTGCTTGTCATGGCTGGTATTGAAAGAAATCCTGGACCAACTAAAACATGGCATTGAGCAATATCCAAAAACGTTTTAAGGGCAAACACTACATCCGTCCAGTGTAATAGCTGTAAAGAATGGAACCTAGAACAAATAGGCATTACAATAAAATCCGAAAATACGGAGATAAATCTAGTCAATATTTATATTCCACCAGTAAGCAGCTGTGATACAGGTTATGAACCGTCCATAGGACATTTATTTTATACCAAAGACTGTCTAATTCTCTGCGATATGACTGCGCACCACGATCTATGGCACTCACACTTGAACACTGATTCAAGGGGTGAAAACATTGCTGATCAAATTGACGGCTCCAACTTTGGAGTTCTCAATGAACCACAACCAACAAGAGTAACAAATAACTCATACTCTTCTCCAGATGTATCACTTGCCAGCATGTCACTAATGCCAATCGCTGAATGGAGAACCTAAATTGCATTGGGATCAGACCACGGGCCGATCATAATCACCTTAAGCCGTTCCATAAATCAAATGAAATCCGAATAGAAGACATATATTCATTTAACAAAGCCGACTGGGACAACTTTACAAATTTTACCGAAATTGAATTCAGTAAGCAATTTTTACCAATTGACACCCTTTCTGGGGAAAGAAAATTCAGAGAAATTTTTAACAAAGCTAGATCTCGCTTCATTCCAGCCGGCAGAATACAAAATATTAAACCAAACTTTCCACAAGAAGCTTGTGTACTTTCCTCCCAAAGAGATGACATCCGTAAGGCAGATCCAACTGATTCTAGAATTCCGAATTTTTCCTTCGATGATATCCCAACCGAAACGCAGTTTACAGAAAAGCAAAGTAAACATGAAAAAGAAACTAGGTCAGTATTAAGACATATGCGCAAACTTTATGTTGAAATGGGGATGTTAAAAACGCAATAAAGATATCTAAACCATCTAAAGCTATTGGACTAGACGGCATGGCATCTCAGCCATCATGCTGAAACACATTGAACCCAAAGGGTTGAACTTTCTCACTACCATACTTAACACATCTCTAAATACGCTCCAGATACCAAATATCTGGAAAACGGCTAGAATAAGTTCCATTTGAAACCTGGCAAGCCTGAAGAAAAGGGAGAATCCTATAGACCGATCTCTATCCTCTCATCGGTTGCAAAATCGAGAATTGCAAATTGGCGTCATATCAACATGGATTTAGGAAAGCACATAGTACAACCACCGCTCTTCATAGAATTCAAAACCAAATCAGCGATGGTCTAAACCAAGAACAACCTAGTGCTAGAACAATTTTAGTTGCATTTGACTTGTCAAAAGCTTTCGATAGTGTCACAACGTGTCAAAAGCTTTCGATGTAGTGCTCAGAATCTGCCAGGTCTAATAAAGCGCTGGTTGTGCAACTACCTAAGAGGCCGCCAAACATACGTTGAGTTCCGTAACCTAAATCTAAGATGAAGGTGCTCAGACAAGGAGGTCCTCAAGGTGGAGTTCTCTCACCTTCATTATTCAACCTTTACCTAAGTATATTACCGGCACCACCGGAAGGAATAACCATCACGTCATATGCAGACGACTGCATGGGCTTGCGACAGGAACAACCTGGAACAACTCACTAATGTCCTAAACACCTACCTTAACACCTTGAATGAATGGTTTAAAAGCAAAAGTAGGGTCTGCGTCGGACCAGACGGTGGAAGTTATACTTCTTTGCCCATTCGCTCGCACACACGGACACAGACAGACAGATAGGATACATTAAAAAAAATAACTAAAAAAAAAACAAAAATATTATTAAAAAAAAAAGTGTTATTCAAGAAAAAAAATATTATTCAAAAGAAAAAATATTATACAAAAAAAAAAATATTATTCAAAAAAAAATATAAAAAAAAAGAAACATATTATTCAAAATATAAATAAAAAAAAATATTGTTAAAAAAAAAAATTATTATTCAAAAAGTATAAGAACGTATGGTTATTAATTACTAGAAGGTACACCCACCCGCACGGCGATGCCCGTGTTTCCCAGATAAAGTGGTTGAAAACTTATTTTTTTTGAGTAAATTCTCCGATAGTTTTTTGTAATGTCATTTAATTTAACTTATTTTATTAGTAAAATATAAAAAGTTTGAAAAAAATGTAATAGTATCATTTAACAGTCAGCAAAAGCCATTAAGTAAATTGCTCTAAAGCTATAGATAAATTTACATATTAAATGTACGTTAAAATTAAAACACATTGACAGACAAATAATAATTAAATAATTTTTATAAATGTAGATGGCAAAAGATTAGGGTTAAAAAAAGTTAAAATTTTATTCCAAAGATTTAATTCAAATAATTCAATGTGTCACGAACAATTAGGTGAGCGTAAATATATTTGTTTATTGGATGTCACAAATGTCAATTACTTACTCCGAAACCACCGTACTCGTCATACAAAATAGGTACACTGGTTCATTGCTATTGGTTTAGCGTCCTATTTCATGTAGACTTATGGTTATTTATCAATCCAGAAATTTTGCTGTTCTGAAGAGGGTCGTATTGCAATTTGCAAATATATTTTATCGATTGTCTGCAATACTCTACTACATTGATGCATACGCCGGCCGATTAAAAAATACCAATATTTTTAGTGAATATTTTCGTTTAATGGGTTTTATTGATCCCTTGCAATAACAATAATAGTTTTGAAAGTAATGGAGAAGCATATTTCACTCAATAAGTAAAACACTTTAAACCTGTAGCTTTGATATTGTTCATAATCTTTTTCTTCGGAACTAAGGTTCCAATGCAAACTCTTGGTTAATCAATGTTTCTAAGAAGAGGAAAAGAAACGTCAATTTCCAATTTTTGGAACATGTGAGGGCAGTTCTGCTAATGCAAGCAGGTTTGTTTAATCGTATATAAGCAATGCTTAAATGTATCGTATTGGTGCTAATGCATAGAAATATGTCTTATATTTTATATAATTGCAAACCATAAGAACATATTTGTTGTAAATTAGAAATATGTATTTGTTAAAAAATAATTTAACATAATTTTCATATAAATGTACATATTTGTTTGTCACATTATACATTAACTATTCCTTTTAATAATAATTCCGAAAAGTGAAAAAAAAAATTGATCAAAGATAACTAAGCGAATAATGTTTTATTATTATAAAATACTAGGGGTTATCCCGCGGGCTCCGCCCCCCCAAATAAACCAAAACAATAAAAATTAAATATAGGATTAGCGTTGAGCTCCGAACCTTTCTCACAACCCCCTACATCGACAATGACAACGAAATTTCGTACTGAGTTTCTTAAAGTTCATTTTATCAAATCGGTTTAAATTATTAATGTTTGAAAATGTATATTATAACCTAAACTGTTTTTTGCATAAAAATATCAAATGTTTTCAACCTACATTGTTTTTAAAAATTGTTAAAAATCTATATTTTTCTATGCTGTTATGTTCGCTGTACTATAGAACAATTTTCTGGTTCTGGTCCTGCCATAATAGCGCTAGTATTTTACGAAATGTTGGTTCAAAAAGTGAGGAAATAGACCTTTAATCATGTACTTTCATCAATTTGTTTCCTCTTTTCTTTTTTAATAAACTTATTATAAAAACCATCTACGAACTTTACTATTTAATGTAAAAATTATTCCTTTAAAAAAAATTCGATCTATTTTTCATAATAAATATTACATATCTTGTGACTAATTCAAAATAAAAAATCCCAGCGGCAGGTATATCCGCTAGAAATAGGTAGATTTCGGGGTCAGACGGTTTTGTGTCCAAATAAAATTAGATAAGTCAGATTAGTTTAAATAAAAAATATAAGTAGAAACAGAATAATTCAAAAAAATTATCGAACCAAATTAAATACATTATCCGAACTAACGCCATCAATACAATTTCGGAACAGTTTTATTTAAGTTGGTTTAAACTACTTTTAATAACATATTAAATCCACCAAAGATCAAATGAACTACGTCACAACTACAATTATACCATCACACATAATTTATAATCAAACATTATCAAACAATTTTATTTCAAAATCATCTTTTGTTGTTGTGTTTTTTTGTTCTTATTTAATCTTTTTTCAAACGGTTACTTAGTAAAAAAAATAAAAACAAAAGAGATTTTGATAATTTTTCTATGGTATTAAATGGGTTGATATTTTTCTTGTAAGGGTTGCATTATAATGCTTATAAAAATGGAACCTTTTGGGTTAGAAAGCTGAAATTTTTTGAGGCTATAGTTGAAAAGTATGTTTAAAAGTTTAGATGAATTTAAATAACATAAACTGAAACATGATGAAAGCATTGCCTTTTGCGTTTGTTTTTATTTCAACAGCCGTAGGGTCTCAACCGTTAGACTTAAACTATTATTTTTGAAAGTTTTGGAAAGATTTATATTTTAAGTTTTCAAAAAAAAGTTTTCAACTATGAGCTTGGCCATTTCAGCTAGATCAAGCCCAGCAAAGTTTAGTAAATTTTTAAAACAGCTGATTTTTGAGGAACCTGAAACGCCAAAGTAGTCATCTGGATAAAAATGATAAAAAAAGGTTCAAATATTTAATATTTTTAAATTTTATTAAAATACAGTGAAATTCACTTATAACGGCCTCGTTTATAACGACATTTCGCCTATAGCGTCATAAAATCAAAGTAATGGTTGGTCTTGGCTTTGTTCCTATGTAAAAATATTCGCTTAAAACGACTTTGGTTATTACGACATTTCTGATATAGCGACCAATTTTGCAGTAAAATTTGTACAGATGGATGTACAGATTGTTCGCTTATTGCGACCGATAATTTAAAAAATAAAAACGTTTTTTTAGATATGAGAAAAAATAATTGTGATTTATTTAAATATCCTCTATGTCCTGTATCCTCTATGTCTTTCCATTTTAGACATTTTTTATTTTAGTGATTTGGTTTACATTGTCGCAGTTTAAGGTCAGTTGATAAGGCGCTAGCCTTGTAACTCAAGGATGCCGGGTTCGATTCCCGACGGATATTACTTTTCCTTTACATTATTCAGAACGTGTGTTTTCAGGCCTGATCGTTAATGTACAGTAAAAGTTAATCGTGAATATATCGGGTTTAAGCAACAGCAATCCAAAAATTGTTGCAACATCTGTTCAATATTGCAAAAGAAAACAGAAGAAATAGGATCGCTGTTAAATTCTGAATTCAAATGTACACTATCCTATTTCCAATCGAAACATGTCCTATTTCCAATCGAAATGCAATTGTCTGAGCCTCACCGTGCGGTCACATATGGCGAATCAAACTACGATGCTTCAACAACTCTACAATTACAAGTCGATAAAGTTAAGACAATGACACGAAATATTTATGTGAAAATATAATATAGCTCAATTAATATCCAATACTTAAACTTTAATATGAAAAATTTATGATATAAGGCCGAAGAAAATTTTTTTCAGGGAAATAGTTATTATCTTTATTCAACTACTGTTATATTGGATATAAAACTTTATATTTTAAATAAACCTCATTCTGTTGTTAGGAAAATGTTACCGTATAGTAGTCCCAATCACAGTGAAATTGTTTGCAAATAATTTTTCTTTGCATGAATAATCAACTGCCAACTTCGAGATGAGGTTGTCATGAACTTCAATTTTTTTTTCAGTGTACGGCAAGCTGAACTTTTCGCTTCCGTGAGAGACATATATTGTGCTTTGGAGCATAGAGTGGGATTTTTGATGAGTCAGCAAGTGTTGATGGAAGTGCATGTGACTAATAGCTAACAATCAGCGTAGTCGAAAAAATACTCGACGGCTACAAAGCAAATGAAATTTATAACGTCGCATAAACGGGTGTTTTATAAAATGACTCCAGAAAAAAATTTACATAATAAAAATGTGTAAGTTGAGAGCGAATTTGAATTCGCGAATGGCTTGTGATAGGAAAAAGTAGATCACCCAGGTTTTTTAGAAACATTAAGGCTCTACCTAGATGACTTCTAATATTATTGAATATTTTTAAGAAAATGGGACACCGAGTTAAAAAAAATTAACTGTTGGATAATTGCCCTTCAAGTATTTACTTGAAAAATCTAAAATTTATTAAGTTATTGCTTATGCTACTCAACACGTCTTCTGCTCTTCAGTCGAAGGATAAGGACGTAATAAAATATTTTAAGATCACTATCGACAGAGTTTTTTAATAAAAATTGTTAGAAATGGCAAACGACCAAAGCACAACTCATTATAATTGGTAGATGCTATACAACAAGAAATCGTGTTAGTAAGTAAACGTCGTATTTCAATTTGATTTAGACATACCGAATTCTTGCAGATTGATGATGATGATGATACAGACACTGTGAGTTACGATGCTGATGATGATATTCCACTAATCGGATAGGCGAAGTAACAACTTCTGTCGATAACAACTTCTGTCAGGAGCGATGAAAATTGGGATGGTTTTATCATGGCTATAAATTTTTATTCGCAGATGAAGAGCCATTAAAAGATACTGTCGACGATATTATAAACTTAGCTAATATTAACGTATACGTTAACGTATAGAAGATATTCAAAATGAACCTGAAGATACCATAAATTTTTCGTCTCCAACAATTACAGATACATCTGCTACCTTTCTACTGTCATTAAATTGTTTTTGATAAAAAAATTGAACACTTCGCATATTACGACATTCGGATGTAACGACGAATTTTGATGTCATTTTCAATGTCGTTATAAGCGAATTACACTGTATTATTATTCAAACGGAAGTTATAGCGCCCTAGATTATTCGACTTTTTAGGCTCTAGCTGCTTAACCGGTACCCGGATATGGCCAGTTCACGAACTTGCCCAAGAAATTATTTGCCGAAACATACACAGAAAATTATTTTGGTGTAGGTCGAAAAATGCGACCGTGAGAGTGCCGCTAAATTCCGTTATACCTCATATCGTTATATATATATATATATATATATATATATATATATATATATATATATATATATATATATATATATATATATATATATATATATATATATATATATATATAATTTTTTTTTTTTTTTGTTTTTCCATCTCCGCTTATCACAAATAGTCGTTTGGCATCAAAATTTTTCCGAAATTCCGAGATGAAGCCCATTGCAATAGGTAGATTTTTATATGAAATCTACCTAAAAGGTTTTATTAATAAAACATCAACAAAAATTATAAATATATGTATTAATCTCTAACTGAATTAAAATAAAATCCCTGAATGCATTCTAATTTTTATTAAAACTTAAAATAACTAAACAAAATGACGTCACACGATCTTTTATGATAAAGCTATTATATTGCAAGAGAAATACATACTCAAATAGTAGTTTTTGTTTTTCCTTAATTTAGTTCACAGGAATGAAATTATGGCAAATAATTATCGGAAACCACTATTATATGATTTTTAGCACTGCCTGTAAAAAAAATAATTAATTTTCTTGTTAATATCGAAATTATAATAATTTGAACGAAACGGGAAATGACAGTGCAATAAAATGCTATAAAAACTGCATTATCGATCAAATTGCTCTATCGTAAAACGAAATGTATGTATGAATAAAATAAAAGTGTGTAAAAAAACAATAATTTTAATGTTATTTATAGTAGTTGTTGTTATTCTTAATATCGAAATGTAAATATCGAAATGATTTTAATGATTTTAATTTGAACAAATTAAATACAAAAGACAACTTAACTTTTTAACTAACTTTAAAGAACTACTTTATCGATAATTCTAAGTATCCAAAAACAAAATTTTATATAAGTTTTATTTATATGTGAATTATTTATTTATATGAATTCATTCATGAATAATAAAATAAAAAAGCACAATAATTTTAAAGTTATTTAAAGAAAATAATGAATTTATAAATAAAAAAAACAATTTTAATGTTATTTAAAATAAAAATTTAAAAACTGCATTATCGTAAAACGAAATGTATGTATGAATATGAATAAAATAAAAGTGTGTAAAAAAACAATAATTTTAATGTTATTTAAAAAAAAAATAAAAAAAAATTTGCAACAACCAGATTTCGAACCCTCAATCTTATGATCATCAGTCGAGCGCGCTACCAATATACCAATTTGAACTGTATTTGTGCTATAGACTAAAGGATATATAAGGTATCCGTTACGCTTGTATAGAAGGATAGACTTACGGCTATTATATTATTGATGATGATTGATGATGATGATTGATTTAGTAATTTCGTCTTTATTACCATACAGCATAAGGTTGATTTACTAATTTCGTCTTTATTACCATACAGCATAAAGGTTAAAATATAACTTAAACAAGCGTGACGCGGTTTCTCGATTAACCCCCCATCAAAATATTTACAACGAGCGCAAAGAAGTATAACTTCAAAAAATTGAAACTGTCCACTGAAGAGTCCACTTCCACACTTTTCAACACATGGACGAAGGAGGTAAATACAACACTTAGCATCTGCATTGACAGCATACTAATTCCTATAGTCAAAAATCCAAAACTGCTGGGGTTAACATTCGATCCACTACTTAAATTCAACGCTCATGCTCAACAAGTGAAAACAAAACATACAAACAGGAATAACGCACTAACAGCTCTAGCGGGTATTTCGTGAGGTAATGATAAAAACACAAATAACAGCTTATAAAGTAATAGGAAGGCCTTTCATTAATTACGCTGCTCCCATATGGACACCCCAAGTCGGTGAGACCCACAGGAATAAGTTACAAATACCACAGAACGCAGCCTTGCGTACAGCAACCGATGTCATTTGATGGTCCAGCGAGATCATCAACACGAGGTATGTAACATATTGCCGGTCCGTGAGCATAACGAAATGCTTACCAAACAGTATCTTTGGGCCTGTCATAAAGAGCAACATCCCTGCAATGATACATTATACATGACAATACCACCTAGAGACATAAGGCGTACTGCGAAATGCTTCCTACAAGATGTTAAAAACAATCAAGTCATCGGTAACATCGATGAGTCTACGTATAAGACGGGGCTAAAAAGTGTACATAGCAAAGCTGTTACAGACACAATAAAGAACTACGTCCCGAAACGAGTTCTTAACAGCAAGCCACCACAAGTCGCTGCCGAAGAGGTAAAACTGCCACGCAGAACAAGAACCATCCTAGCGGAGTTAAGATCCGGTTGGTCACGCATCTTAAATAACTACATGAGTAGAATTGACCACGAAATTGTTGACAAGTGTCCCACATGTGAGGGCACGCCACCATGCTGCTAACCACCTTTTCAATTGTCCAGAGAAACCAACCAACCTGACGAAGGAAGATCTGTGGTACCGCCAAAGGGCAGTAGCAGAGTTCCTGAATCTGGACTTGGAGCCGGAAGAATAGCACCACATCTTGTCGCTACAACAACAACATAAGATACTGTGTTTATATAGGCGGTTTCCTATTCCTATTGATATAAACTAAGAAAATTTTAAATGGTTCTCAGCTATTTTTGTCTCCATATCGAACTGGTTGAGAATGCAAGATCTTATATTATTTTTACATATTTACATATACCCAATGACTTTTTTATGAAATGTGTGAAATTGATAATGCCTTCGATTGGAGAGTATAGTACTATAGATGTTTTATTGTTATTCGTTATGCTCAGTGGTGATATTCGAAGTATTTAACAACCGGTACGCATGGAAAAAAAATAGATATCATAGATATGTATTATAGTTCATAGTCATAGTGTCATAGATATATATTAACTTAAACATATCTAATTACTTATTTAAATAAGAAATACAAAGTATATAGTAGTATTAAAAATCTAATTAAATAATGACCAAAGTAAATTTTGGCTTTGGGGCGGCAGAATAAGAACTGATTCCTTAGCACCCTTGTCACTTGGTAGATGTTGTTCTTGTCTTGTTGTTTTTATTAGTAATTGTTGTTTCTCTTGTAATTCTTCTCCTGGATTGTTTTTAAACTATAACTGAGGTAGTTCTTTATTTGATTTTGCCCGTATAACATCAATAAAATAAAACTATTTTGAAAGAAAGTTTTGCAAGTTGAATTTATTTTATAAATGTTTGTAAAGAAATTTATGAAATTCTACAATTTTTGGGGGCTCGTCCGTCAAGAAGCGATAAATCATCTTGGAAACAGGTCATCGCAGAATCTCATCAGTGGATTTTACAGTTGTTTAAAATAGTTTTGGATTCAACATTGAAACAATATTGGCTTAGTAGTGGCATCTATTTTAGATTATAATAATATCTAAACCTCGCACTGGATTTAGGACTTCCTTGGATACAAAATTTTTAAGAAAATTCTTTTATTTTTGGTGAAAATAGAGGCAAAAATTATTTAATATTTTGTCCAGTATTTTGTGAAATCATAACGGTTTAATGTGTATGGTTTGTTTTGGAATATTTGATGAGGAAACATTTCTACAAAGATTTCAATTGAGCTTAAATAAAATTTTCGAATGATCAGCAACCAGGTACGTCGAATGCAACTGATCTAAGAAACAAAGTTTAATGTAATTAAAAGAAATGCGACGCGAATTAAAACACATTAAAACCATTCTGAAAGGAGAGACTCTGGCGACGATGAAAATCAGGCCAATGTTATTGATTCAAGAGAAAGAATATATAAAGAAACACAGATGGTGGATGAGAATGAACAATATGAGGAAGCAATTCGATACAATGATGTCCAAAATTCTATAACAACATTTGATGGTGAATCAAATTACAGAATTCAATCTTTAGTCGAAGAGATCGAAATGAATTGGACACACAGACAAAAGAAATTTAAAGCTGAAAACTGATCTAACACTTTTAGAAAGTCTAAAGATCATCAAATTTCGGAATTTTCTGAAAAATAAGTAGTGCTGAGATACATATAGGCAATGGCTAGTACGAATAAAAACAAATGATGAAAGTTTGGAGAATTATTTCATGTTAATGCGTGAACTTGGATTAATGGGTGGAGTGGAAGATCAATCTGTGATTTAGTACACATTTAAAGATATCGTGGATACTGCAACAAACAAGCTGTTGTATAAATTTTCAACGGTTGACGAGTTTGAGCAAAAACTGAAATTGTGTTCCCAATTTAAGGTAGACAACAACAGCAATTGGAAAACTAGCTACAATCAGAACTGGTTTTCTATGCTATAATTGTGAAGAGAAAGGACATTCATCAGATGCCCGAATAAGAATAAAGGTGTTAAGAGTTTTGAGTGTAATAATTTTGGACATATCGCCCCGGAATGCCCCGAAGATGATGATGCAAAAGAAACTGATTCTAACAAATCTCATGCTGTCAATGAGCTGAGCTACCTCAAACCGATGCTGGCAATAAGACGATTAGTTATACGAATCTATTATTGTAGAAGAATTCTGCTGTCAGTGAACAAGTCGCTGACATTAAATTTAGCAATTGTGAAGAAGGAAAGTTACAACTGACGACGAGTAGCTTAGAGAAGACTTGTGGTCGTTAATCGTACACTGAAAGAAAAAATCGGCCACTACAACCTGTTTTGTGCCAACTATGTTTTCTGTCACAATAGATTCAAATTCGGTTTTTGTTTCTTCAAATTTGGTTTTTGAAGAAAAGACAACCAAATTTGAGGTTATTGTGACAGAAAACATTCGTTTGGCATAAAAGAGGTTCCCAACTAGCAGACTTTCTTCTCAATTTTGAGTTATAACAGCTTTAGCTTAAATAAAGCTTCGCAAAGCTTCTAAGTGGAAGCTAGTTATATATTACTTCTTTAAATTTTCAAAACAACTTCCACAGATAAGTATTCCAGACCACCGGAATGAAAGCTTCTAAAATACTTCTATATTTAATATTAGAAGCTTTACCGAAACTTATCTACACAACACTAAATAAAGCTGCCGAAAAAAGGTTATAGAAGTTATATCTGTCATTAGGATTGTAGTTGTTTCGGTTGTAGCTGTTTACAGATCTTATACAAGCACAGCTGTCATAGTCTAAAAATTATGTCAATAATATGTCAAACTGACGGAAGCTATTGCTTCTATTATTTCTACTTGAGTATACGAAATTGAAATCGTTTCGTTTTTTTTATATTTCATGGGTTAGCTGGATTGTTTTATCTAATATTGTTTTATCAATAATATTCATTTATCAATAAATATCAGTATATTTGTTTTTTCAATAATATTATTATTAGTCCAAATTAATTTAGAATTTTATTAGGTTGAGATGGATTAGGTTTAGTTTCTTATTGTTTAGTAATTTATTTTCAAAATGTAAAGTGTTAGAATGCAGGAATATTAATTACATTATCTAATCGTATTGGGGATGTTGCTATTTTATTATCTATTTCTTAAAATAATATTTTTAAAAATTAATGACGTTCATATGCACCAAGCATACGCATGTTGTTGTGACACCTATTAAAAATCCAATTACAAAACTTTTATTTAAAAAAAAAATATTGTTCAAATAATGGTGTAAGTATGCTAAAAGTTAATGACTGAAAAAAATATAACCCCTTAATGTTGCTATACCTAAAATCTTTGAGCTAATAAAACAAATAGAAATAAGATATGTCAATACTCTTTTACGTCTATTAAAAAGAAACAAAATCTTTTAAGGACGTTAATCTCAGATTATGATTTCATCGTTAAAAAAACCCATTGAAGTTACATGCCACATACCTTTTTCCATAAAAAATAAACCCCTGATTTAAACTATATTTTCTACATCTAAATTAAAAAAACTAAGTTCTATGGAAGTTTTATGGAAGTCTTATAGAAGCTATTGTTATTGTAACAACTATCAAAGATATCTTTTGTTTCTTAACATTTAAATTAGCCGATTGGATAGCAGGTGGGACCAACGATCGAAGGACCAGAGTTCGAAACTTGATGCGACCGTAAACAAAAACTAAAATTTAAACACTATATAATAGAATTGGAATAACAATAATAACGTTAAAAAAGTGTAAAAATTTAAAAAACATCGTAATATTTTTGTCACATTTTTTAAAAGCTTCTATAAGACTTCTAAAGATTGCTTAAAACAAACTATTAGAAGCACTTTACTGAACCTATAACTTGTGAAACCATAAATTCTATTCAGCTTGCATAACTGCTTACAAAAGACCACACCGAAGTTATTTCGGAAGTCTTTTACAAGTCATAGCGTCGCTAAAGGCGGGGAAAGTTCTCCAAATGGCCTTTATCGAAACCGCTTAGAAGTTTTAAGGAAACTATGAAGGTGGGGAAGCTTATAGTTTCGGTAAGACTGTTTAAGGTAGACTGTTTCGGTAAGACTGCTGAAGCTCCAGGATGGCCGAATTTGTAAGATCACTCTGTACCCTAATTCTTTGCTTGATTGACTTTAAATTATAACTGAGGTAGTTCTTTATTGAATTGAATTTTGAGCGTATATAATATCATCAATAAAATAAAATTGTGAGCTGGGGAAGGGTGAAAAATCTTTTATGGCCGAATGGACGAATGCGGTTCGTCATATGAAAAAGCACTAAGTTTAAGAAACATTGCAATTTCTTTTAAAATTTTGCAGTGCGCAGTTTTTGAATTATTGTCAACTTTATGTTGGTTATTTTCACGACACCACTGGCATCCTTTCCCACATTTTCGTCACTAACAACATTAATCCACTGGTATTTAGTTTTAAAATAATTTAGTTGTTTTATCATTCCAAATATCTAATAACGCAGCATCACTTAAAAGCATTAATTAATTTAAAAGCATTATACTTCCACGGTTCAATCATACAATTTAATACAGATTTAGAGTAATATAGGTAACCATTCACTATCAAAATATTTCTAGTACTAAACATGTATTTACAGCCATATTAAAAAATAAAAATGTATTTAAAAAGAGAAATTCCCACACAATAATATACAACAATCGGTACGGAAAATTTTGAAAAATTTATCAACCGGTACGGGGGTACCGTTCCGTACCGGCTGAATATCACCACTGCTATTATAATTGTTTTGATAATTTTGAGTTTTACATATTACTTTCGTATTTGTTTTTGACATTTATTTTTTATTTTATTTGTTTGTTTATCAACGGAGTGACTCGAATGCAGAGGCTAAAGCAATCAATTAAAAACTAAGGTCTTACTGAAGTGTTTTTGCATATCCGACTGTCCCATACTGAGCATGGATCTCGATTTGTTTCTGTCCCTGCTATAATATGATCATTTAATAAGTTTAAAGTACTTGATGCTGATTTGATATTGCTATTGGTGAATTTCTTCTGGGCACTATAATTTGATATATAATGTTTCTATCGGAGTACACATTATTTGTCTTATTTTTAAATTAATTCATTCTTTCATCCTTTCGCTGTTAAAATCAGAATAATAATATCGCTTTAAATGACGTCAAGTTGACGTCAACTTGAAGTTGCTACTATCTTCAACGATTTTTTTGTGAGTTTAGAAATTTCTGTGATTTTGTTATTTTTATCAAGTTATTTGTTTCACAATTCAAAATCAATCTATATCTTTATCTCTATATAAATAAATACGTAAGCAATATTTTTGCGGTACAATTTTAAAATATTTGCTCCGTCAAAAGTGTAGCAATATGTATATCGTAGGAAAGGTCTTGAGTAGTAGATGTGCCGAAAAATATTTTTATTGAATTTTGACGATTTTTTCAGAAAAAATAGCAAAAATGTGATGGTTGTGTTTTTGAGTTTTTTGTTCGGTTATTTTGTTTTTTTTCTAAAAGTTATTTGTTCCACAATTCAAAATCAATTTTATAAAAAAATCAAACTCTGAAATAATGTGTTGTAACTATTTTGTTGGAGGTCTTTTTACAATTTCTATTAACAATGCCCGAGTTTCGGCCACTGCGCGATTCCTAGTGCTATTATAATTAAAATGCAATATTTAAAAATATACTTTTTACTGTTTATTTTTAAATTTATTTATAATAATAAAAACTTCCTTATAGTAACAATTTGATTTTTATTTTTTATTTTTTTTATTTTTTATTTTATTTTTTTATTTTTTATTTTATATTTTTTATTTTTTTTTTTTTTTTTATTTTTTTTTTTATTTTAAAGAATATCGATTTCGACTTACGTCATCCTCAGTTCTTAAATTATTATTCTATTCTTCTATTCGTTCTTAAATTATTATTAAATTATTATTCAATAATAATTTAAGAACTGAGGATGACGTAAGTCGAAATCGATATTCTTTAAAATAAAAAATAAAAATCAAATTGTTACTATAAGGAAGTTTTTATTATTATAAATAAATTTAAAAATAAACAGTAAAAAGTATATTTTTAAATATTGCATTTTAATTCAAAAGTGACAAAAGCACACAAACAGTGAATAATAATATGGAAAACCATAATAACACATATACTATTATAATTGTTTTGATAATTTTGAGTTTTACATATAATTTTCGTATTTGTTTTTGAGATTTTTCCACATTTGTTTTTTATTTTATTTGTTTGTTTTTCAACGGTGTGACTCGAATGCAGAGGCTAAAGCAATCAATTAAAAACTAGGTCTTACTGAAGATGTTTTTGCATATCGGACAGTCCCATACTGAGCATGGATCTCGATTTGTTTTTGTTCCTGCTATAATATGATCATTTAATAAGTTTAAAGTACTTGATGCTGATTTGATATTGCTATTGGGGATTTTCGTCTGGGAAGTATAATTTGATATATAATGTTTCTATCGGAGTACACATAATTTATCTTATTCTTAAAATAATTCATTCTTTCATCCTTTCGCTGTTAAAATCAGAATAATAATATCATTTTAAATGACAACGGGGCTATAGTTGACGTCAACTTGAAGTTGCTGCTATCTTCAACGATTTTTTTACAATCATAGAAAACGATATTACTAGTCATCTCCCAGCTTCAACGCTTCAACTTCAACTTCGTGACTTGTTATCGGTCAAGTATCTATCCATTGCAACAAAAACTGTCCCATCTCTAACTCGTAGTATCAATAAAAGTTTTTACACTGGATGCTTCCCAAATGCACTTTGTTTAAAAAAAAGGAGGCTGTCATGGACACCCGGCCTATGTGAAACATAAAAGTTGATAGTAAAATTTATCAAATAATTTTTAATAAAGTTCAAAATAATTTTCATTCTTATAAAATTTAATTGTTTTCAGAGAAAATATGATATACTGATGACAATATTTATTATTTTAGGCGTGATGGCATTAAATTGTTATTCCGTTTTTCGTAACGCAAAGTCATTTGTTTTTTCTATTAAGGCACGCCTATAGAGGTTTCACATCAAAAGGATGTAAATAAGATAAAAACAAATACCATCCAATCTCAATCATTCCTATAATTTCTAAACTCTATGAACGTCCTATACAAAAACAATTAAATAAATACCTAAAGAACAACAATTTAATTGCTGCAAATCAGTTTGGTTTTTTGCAATCCAGCAGCCAAATTCTGTAACTGTGAAGCGGTGAAGTGATAAATATTTCTTCGTTTCTTTTCATTAAAAAACTTATCACTTCTCCGCTTCACAATTACAGAATTTGGCTGCAGTAGTTCTCTTGCGGCAGCTTTAAATTTTGTTGAACTGAGAACTCGTATATATGAAAGCTTGCAGAACAAAAAAAATTATAGCCAGCTTATTCATTGATTTCATGAAGGCATTTGACTGAGTCAACCACAAAATTCTAATTAAGAAACTAAAAAGGATTGGGATCAATGGGAACTGGAAGGTTCTAGAATTGCTTCCAAATTATTTATCTTATCGAACTCAATTTGTTCAATTCCAAATCCGAACTCAAAAGTATTGAATGTGGAGCTCCCTAAGGCTCGATTCTGGGTCCAATTTTATTTTTGATATATGTGAATGATATTATCAGTATTGAATCCAATGGCACATTACAATTATTCGCTGATGACAGTTGTTTGTACCCTGCTGACCTGCAACCTGAGATGGAATTAAATTTTACCACATCGGACACATGGCTGACACAAAACAAATTACGACTTAATCAAATTCAATACACTATTTTAAGTTTAAGTTTTTTATAAATACGTGATTGGCGCAACTACACGTTAACATTTTCCTGACAACAGAATGAGATGGCTTTATATCATGAATTTTTCATTTCAAAAATGAAGTATTTGAAATTAATTGAACTATATTTATTTTCTATATATAATATCTGCCTATAATAACTACATATAATATCTGCCCCCTAGGTGAGGTTTAGACAACTGCATTTCGATTGGAAATAGAACGTGTTTTTTTCAGGGTATGATTTCATAGGTAATAAATTTTCTGAAATTAAATTTTATTGATTTTAATTCATTAAAATGAACGTAGCCATCATACTGTTTTGAACAAATTCGTAATCTAATGTTATGTTACTTTACTGCCGCCTTAAAAATATGGAAAGAAAATAGCGATAGTTTACTGCCGCCGTAAAAATATGAAAGTTACTTCACTGCTACCGTACAAAAATAAAAAAAAGGGCGTTACTTTAGAGCCGCTTTAATTATATGTCAAAAAAGTAAGACTTTATACTTCATCCTAGAGGCAGAATAAGGTTAAATTTTACATTTGCCGAAAAAGACTTTCATTTAATTTAAAAATATTCTTTAGCAATGAAATAAAAATTAATAAATATATCCATAGTTAGAATAAACCAAAATTTATTCTTTATAATAATAAAGTGAATAAATTTACGATAACAAAAGTCGTGTTCGATTAGCACTGAAACAACTAAAAAATCGTACCCAATTGTTGTTATTTTTTCAATTATTTAAGTCAAATATATAAAAACGACAACAATAGTACTTATGATGCAAGGACGTGAAGCTAAGGTTTTTGGACGTATTTGGAGTTTACGAGTCGAGGTGCCAGCCGAGATTTACACCCACATTAAGTCCAAAATGGCTTACGTTCGTGCATCATATACTATGTATTTTATATTCGCCGCAAGCAAAATATTTAAAAAAAAAATTAAATAATCTAGATCAAAATTATAACTTTTATAAATGTTGAAATAAAAATATGTTGAGGCAGTAAGTAACCTTTGACCAAAATATTGGTTATTTTTTGAAAAAAAATTGTATATCCTACGCGAGATAAAATTGTTTTAAACTTTTACACTCAACGCTAAAGCGTCTCGTGAACAAGTTTTCACTGACGAAAACCCAGCGTTTTCATCTCTTGTAGCAAAATGTCATTTTTTTACCGTAAATGTTCCCTATATAGGAACGTAGGCTGTTACAAGTGTTCCTCATCTGAATTAATTGCAATTCACTCAATTTTATAATCGAGTTTTACTTGAAGACATAATTCAATCGATTAGTTTTATATATCCAATTTACCAATCATATTTGTTGACTATCGATTAATTGGAAAACCGGTATGTTGATGGTTGTTAATGTTCTGCTTAAAAAATCTTTGACTTAAATGGGAGTCGAAACCGGGTTCTCCGAGTTCGAGTCCAGCGTGTTAACTACAACACACCAAATATACTTTAAAAAGTTTAATCAGTTTAAGGTGTGGAATATTCCTTGCTAATGGCACACTATTGCTTGTTCTAAGAAACTAGCTTTCATTTAATCATATATCTTGTCTATATAACCATTGAGGAAGACAGTGTGTGACGCATGATCAGGGAATATTTTCTGTATCTTATTCCTATCACGAAATAATGGCCTATATCATATTATTGTATATGTGATAGGATTTATTGTTTAGTTATCCATAAACACCTTAGAACGCATGTTGTTGTGGGACTTTGGTTTTAAAAGATTTTTATATGTTGTGACACATCTCACGCCTACTGACACGCCTACTGCACAGCACATTTTATTTTTAAACAAATTATTTTTAAAATTAAAATGTCGTTTATAACAGCAATAATCGGGTTTCCTTAAATGATTTCATAATTATGCATGGTTTCCACAATGGCTAAAGCGAAAAAATTAGCCAAATTAAAATGAGAAAGAACGAAAAAAATAACTAAAGGGAGAATGATAAAGCAACAACTTGTAATTCCGATTTTTTTCTTTTCCGTTGCTTTTTCATTCTCTCCTTAATTATTTTTTTCTTTCTTTCTCATTTTAATTTGGCTAATTTTTTCGCCTTAGTCATTGTGAAAACCATGCATTAGTGCTAATAAGCTAAAGTAGAGGAAGGCACTGTTCCAGTGAACTTTAGTTCTACTATGAATCATTAGCAAAACCAATTTATAAACCATTTAACTTGCAGTCACTTGTTAACTTCCCGATATGGGAAGTTATTGTTTTTGGGTCGATTTTCGAAATCGGAATTTTTATGATATCTTTACGTTTCATGACCTCCTGAAGCTGTTAAGACTATTTTTAGCTGGCAGTCTGTATGTGTGTGTGTATGTATGTATGTATGTATCGCTGTATGTATACAAATTTTTGTCAAACGCTTTCTCAACAACGGATTGGTCGATTTTAACAAAAGTGGTCGCAATCGATGTATCTTGGCGTAACTTAGAGCCCAGTCCCAATTTCTAGCGAAATTAAATCATTTGTTTTTTAATGTTTTCCAAAAAACTGAAAATCATCTCTTGCAAATATCATGAGATTAAATAATGCTATCAAGGTCATGAAACTTCCATATTGTTTGTCATCAAGTCACCATTTATAATGCGGTTTGTATAAATAACTGCTATTTTATTTTTAGTCTTTTAAGAAAATGTTATTTTCGTTACGCAAACACATGATATCTGGATGAAGCTTTGGTATGTAAATGAGCTGCAAACGCATCCGGGTTTACTTGAATATCGAAGATCTGAGTTATTTTCTAAATTTGACAAATAGGTCAGAGGTTCGTGAGTGCATCGCTTGATCAACTGTTTATTAACTTCTCGATATGGGAATTTATTGTTTTTGGGTTGATTTTCGAAATTCGAATTTGTACGTTTCAAGACCTCCTGAAGCTGATTAGGCTAGTTTTAGCTGAAAATTTGAATGTGTGTATATGTGCGTGTGTATCGTCATATGTGGATAAAAATTTGTCCAACGCGTTTTCAACAACGGATGATCCGATTTCAACGGTAATGGTCACAATCGATGTATCTTGGGGCGTAACTTATAGCCCAGTCCTTTTCTAACGAAATCTGGTCCATTTGTTTTTTGGTGGTTTCCAAAATACTGAAAATTAGCTCTTGCAAATATTTCGAGAATAAATAACGCTATCAAGACCATTTACCTCCCATTTTGTTTGTCATCATGTCAACAACTTATAATGACATTTGTATAAACAATTGCTATCTTACTTTTTGAGTTTTTAAGAAAATTTGAAAAATAGGTGTTATTTTCGTTACGCAAGCGCATGAGATCTTGATGAAACTTTTGAATTAAAATGAGCTGCAAACGCATTCGGGCTTATTTGAATATAGAAAATATGAGCTTTTTTCATAATTTGGCAAAGGTGTCGGGGATGATGTCTGTGGATCGTTGAGCAACTGTTTTCGGTCTAGAAAGCTTATTTTAGTTTGTAATCTGAGTGTTAGTTTGTTATTAAATTTAAATATGATTACACACACCCACACATTCAAATTCTATTTAAACTATTACAATTGATGTGTCGTTTAATAAATAAATATTAATTTTGCGTATTTTAGGCTTTAAAAACCCTAATCGAGCTAATATTCACTTTTTGTTGACTTTTTTTTCAAATTTGATTTAATATTTGTTTTGAAATTTTTCGTTTTTTATTTGTATTTAACATATTTATAACATATTTTTGGACGTATAACATATTTTTGGACAATGCAGTTAAATTATATTGTATAATTTTTTTTATGTTTGGTATTTTAGTATACCTTATCAAGTAACTGCTTTGTTTTTAATCTTACGGGATGTTCCTGGCGTCACACCCCCATCCCACTAGTTTTAATTACTTTTTGTTGTCTTAAAAAGATATGGGTTGGGTAATTGTGAAAACTGAAATAGAGACTAATCATTTTATTCATGCATTAAGTGAAGGATAAATTACATTTTCTTCATTTATAATCAAAATTCGAAACGAAAGAAATATTGTAAATTAACACGAGATATTTCATATTAAGTTTTCCATGTTTTCTTTTACTTTTTTGCAAATGAAAATCTAAATTAAATTTCAAGTTCATTGAATTTTCATCTTCATGTTGTCACAATAAAAACTTAACTCATACTGTCATAGTTCATAAAAAAACAACAGATACCATATAGATATAACCAAAGTGCAAATAAGATTTTTTGTTGAAATGTTTCTTAGTTTTCCACAATCTTTTCAGTTTATATTCTTGTGAAGCAAATAAAATAGAAACACTAAACAAATGGATTCAACGATTCGGTATTTTATGTTGTTTTTTTAACAAAACCCATCTAAATGTAATCTAATACAAAACAAAATAAAATAGAGAAAATGTTAGGCAACTGAAATGATGGCAGTTATTTGTTTCATATAAAATCAACTATTAAAAGAAAATACGAACACTTTGTGATTGGATTTTAGGAACATTGAGACGAAATAAATTGAGATCATATGTTATCAGACAATAAAAACAATGAGGTTCTTTTGTTCGTAGCTCGTAAGTCACAAACTGGATTTTAAGGTATCGCTAGATTAGTGTGATTTATTTTAAAATAAAGCATACTGTCACGAACCCATAGAGATATTATGCTGCACTTATTACATCATAAAATAATGTTTGTTTCAGAAATACTTTTTAGATCCTGTATGCCATTTATGTAAGCATAAGGTGCTTAATCCTCTTTGTACCCAGTTGAAATAGTTTTACAACAAAATTTGATAAAATTAAAATAACTTTTATTAATTTTTGAGAAAATTTTAAAATTTTGTAAAAACTTCAACAATATACATGTAAATTTTCCATACAGCGATTTCGCTCATATTTGAAATATGATTATAATCGACGTTGTTACTTTTATTTCGAAAATTGAAATAAATTAAAAATAATTGATATATAAATATTAAGACTATTTAGTTATTTTATTATAGGTAAGTTATTTTATTAGGTAACATGCGCAGTTATTCTATTAGGTAAGAAGCGCAGCTGGAATAATAAAATAGCAAAATAATAAATTAAAATGAAGATCGAATAATAAAGTGATGCTTGATGATCAACTAATACAGTAAATGATTAGAAAGAATAAATAAAACCAATTTAAATTAACACAGTTTCCTTGGAAACGAACTAAAAATTAAAACGTACAATTTTTTCACATTTATGATTAGTATTTCAATGGTTGTTTTCTTTAGAAAACCTTTCTAAGTCATTTTTTAATATATAAAAGTGGAAAAGGTGCATTCATGAACAATCAATATTCATTTAGCTGTAAATCCTTTTTATTGATTACTTTTCAACTTGTTTTTATTAAAATACAGAAATTTTTCAAAAGAAAACTATCATTTAATTAAATGTTAATTTGACTAGTAAAATTTCTTTTTTCTACGATATCATATAAAAAGTCTTTTTTCATGCAGGCTTAATCCTCTGTGAAAATAGTTTTTTCCACAAGTGTAAAATCATTTTCACCAAGTAACAGATTGTAGTTGCTATGATATTTCCATGTAATTTTACAAAGTTTTTAAATCAAAACAACTATGAAAAAATAGAATATGAATTTTGAAGGTTATGATGTCGATTTCTAATTTAATAATTTATAATAAATTTCGTTTATATATCTACTATCGTAGAGAAATTGCATTTTCTAAGCGAGATAAAAACGTTTTACGTTCGTGAAATTGATGCTTACACGTCTCGTGAACAATTTTCACTCACGAAAAACAGCGTTTTCATCTCTTAGCAAAATTTACTATTTTAGTATTTAGTTCGTTTACAATAAAAGTTTGTATTTAATATTTTTTGTTGATGATGAAGAAATGCATAATAACTGCAGAGGGTTTTGTTGGAACTAGTAAAATTAAAACCTCTTTAGGTGTACTTTAACAACACATATATTGTATGTAAGGTATTATTATCTGATTTGGTTCTAACTTTCACATTTCTCCCACCACCATATATGTACTATCCATTTCCGTTCAGCCAAACGCTATCAATTCTCAAACATTTAAATTATAATATCTGTCCTTCATCTTTTAAACAGTAATAAGAAAACATAAGTACATTTAAGTCATAAAACTTCATTTTTTTAAATTAATTTATAATGAACGATGAAGAAAACTATAATAGTAGGTACATTATGATGCAAGGACGTAAAGCTAAAGATTGTGGACGTATGTGGAGTTTGCAAATCGAGGCGCTAGCTGAAATTGCATTCACATTAAGTCCAAAATAGCTTACGTCCGTGCGTCATATACTATTTTTTATTCGCCGCTAGCAAAATATTTTAAAAAAAATTGTTTATTCTAAATCAAAGTTATAATTTTGCATAAATTTTGAAATGAGAATATGTTGAACAAGTAACCTTTGACAAAATATTTGCTATTTTTTTCAAAATAATTATATAACTATGATAACAAATAATAACAATAATTTTAATTGGATAATGAAATTTTGAATTTAAAGGTTGCCTTGATAAAAATTTCTGTTTTTTATAGAATTGAAACAAATACAAATGTTTTTTAATTTTTTGGACGTAACTATGACAACAAAATATATGGTTAAAAAGTGACACTTTACGGCCGCAAATCACAGTAATAAAGTACCACTTCAATATGTAGGCGAATAAAAAATAAGTAAATTTAGTTTGGAAAAAGAGAAAAGTTTACTTTTAATATAAAACAAATGTATTATAATCAAAATTAAAATATTAATATTTTTTCCGAGAAGTTTCTTTGCTTTTTATTGTTATAAAGTTTTTGACGTTGGAAGAAATGAAAGTTAAAAAGTAGGGTTGTAAGGAATATGATTAGTTTGAAAATAAACTAAGTTGCTGTTTTCATGACTGTGTTAGTACACTGCAAATTTCGACAATATAACCAACTAACTATACCGCTAAGCAATTCTTTCAACCTTAAATAAATAATTATCATATCAATAATATTATAAAATTGACTTAAGATCAATTAATTATGTATAATATCTAAATACCTAAAACTCCATGTTCCTTACAAATACAAATAATCAACAATTAAACTGTTCACATTTATCTATTATCCCTTCCACATTTGTTTATCATTGCCCTCTTTTTATTTAATAACATCTTTCGATTTGCCACAATTAAGTGACTACAAATAATCAAATGAAAACTGATGGGTAATGTTTCGTTTGTTATTTTCGTTATTTATGTAGAAATTTACGAAAAAAGATCTCCTTAGGCTTTTCCATCTTGCTCATTTTCCCCATTTATATTTCATTTGGTTTTTATTACTCCTGTAACTGTAGTATAAATACAAATCAAAGTTTTATGTGGTGTATATTATGTGTTGTCATTTAATAGTTCATCAAACGTAATTGCTTAGAGATTAGTAAAATAAAGATTAAAAACAAAAGGGATCAAATATCGTAATAATTATAAAGAACTGTTATACGTATAGGCCAGGCAAAATAGTATTTTAACAACAAAAAAATTCGTTACAGCAAACTGATAGTGGGATATTATAGAACACGATATTGTAAAAGAGGGAAACATAAATCGAACCAGCAGCTGCTATCCGGGGGAGAATGGGGAGGGTTTTTAGGGGTTGAAAAGGGTTTTTCGTGATTTCTGGCTAAACCGTGCATCCTATCAAAAAGAGTTATATGTGAAAGTTGTAGGGAATAAAAAGATCTACACTTTTTGTACGGACCATTTTTACCCTCACCTCAACATTTTTCGAAAAAAAAGTGAAAAACCGATTTTTTTCTTTTTTCTTGTTTTCTTTTACAAAAAAAAATTTTATGAAGTTCAAATTTTGGAAAAAGATACCTCCATTTATTGGAAAAAGGCAGCAATTTTTTCGGAGGGAAATATTTAGACGTTGTTGTTAAAATTAATTTTTTTGAAAAAAAAAAAACAAATTTTTAACTGCGATTCCTCTTAAAACTACGCCTCCTAAAGAGTTCAGTTTTGACTCATTTACTCGTTCTTACGTCTATTTTTGATAAATGGTAAAAAAAAGTATAAATCTATGGACAAAAAGGCGGAAAAATTGAAAAAACCGAAAATATTGCTTTTTCGTGGTAATTTGCATATTTATCGTTGAATAATTGTTACTAATTAATAAAATCATATTATTTTTTTTATTATTACGTAAACAAAGATCATTCGGAAATACACTTATGAATAATTAGATGCTTTCGTTTTCGAACTTGATAAAAATTGTTCGAAGAAATAATCAACAATTAGAATTTCAGTCGTACTAAAAATCTTAAAAATTAAATATCTCAAGAACACGAATATTAGCCTCTTTGTAAATTTGTAATATTTTAGAGTAAAGATAGAACTGTTCATACAAAAAAAAATAAATTAAATTTCAATTGATCTTCAACCCAAGCGCCAACTTTAAAAAAGTTTTTTAATATTTTAATTTAAAAATTAATTACAAAAACAATTAATTATTTTTTTTTTCAAACGATTAACTAATCACCTACAAAAAAAAAAAAAGTTTGATAAAATTGGTAAAGCCGTTCTTGAGCAATTTGATTTCGAAGGTACATGGGAAGGCAGAATTTTCATTTTTCTAAAATATTTAATGCTTATTTTAGTTATAATATATGATAATTAATATATGATATATTTTAATTTAATATGAATTTTTTATTGTAATTGAAAGGAAAATTCACTATCTATTTGATAAATTTCAGCAAAATCTGCAACTGGCATATTTTTGCTAACAAATATTCGAATTGGTTTTTATCGTCGAACAAAACGTCTGTCTGTAATTTGAATATGTTTTGGGTAAAATATTAAACCTTCAGAAAACCCAAAAAAAGCTTATTTAGTACCTTCTTTAAACCTCATTTAGTACCTTCTCAACCCAAAATAAGTTTAATAGAATCAGTAAACTTGGGTTTAGTGTATGGCACAAAGTACAAAAAAAATCAACCTATATTCAAATGTGTTTTTCTCAAAAACAAAAAATAACAATTGTCCTTATAGGTTTAGTATGTTTTAAGTAAATAACAAATCTGTAAAATATAAAAAACATGAAAGAAAACTAAAAGGTACTTTTTGAGATCGCCATGTTTGAAGAATAAAATTTGCTTTTTTGTTACCTAAATAAACTAAAAGTAACGAAAGCATATAATTATTCATTAATTTATTTCCAAATGATCGTCGTTTACGTTTATCATAAAAAATTTAAATGATTTTATTAATTAATAACGATTATTCAACGATAAATATGCAAATTACCGCGAAAAAAAAGCGATTTTCTCGGTTTTTTCAATTTTCCCGCTTTTTTTTCCATAACAGTGTACCATTTTTTTACCACTTATCAAAAATAGACGTAAGAACGAGTAAATGAGTTAAAACTGAACTCTTTAGGAGGCGTAGTTTTAAGAGGAATCGCAGTTAAAAATTTGGTTTTTTTTTTCAAAAAAATTAATTTTAACAACAACGTCTAAATATTTCCCTCCGAAAAAATTGCTGCCTTTTTCCAATAAATGGAGGTATCTTTTTCCAAAATTTGAACTTCATAAAATTTTTTTTTGTAAAAGAAAACAAGAAAAAAGAAAAAATCGGTTTTTCACATTTTTTTCGAAAAATGTTGAGGTGAGGGTAAAAACGGTCCGTACAAAAAGTGTAGATCTTTTTATTCCCTACAACTTTCACATATAACTCTTTTTGATAGGATGCACGGTTTAGCCAGAAATCACGAAAAACCCTTTTCAACCCCTAAAAACCCTCCCCATTCTCCCCCGGATAGCAGCTGCTGGTTCGATTTATGTTTCCCTCTTTTACAATATCGTGTTCTACAATATCCCACTATCAGTTTGCTGTAACGAATTATTTTTTTTTTTTCTAATTTTTTCTTCTATTATTACTGGCCTAGTATTAAAAGAAGTCTATAAAAACTGAAACTAACAAACCTTGACATAAGTAATATTTATAACGTTTACGGAACCAACGAGCTGCTACAAGCCAAATAAAGTAGAAGCTATTGAATTGATCAATAAAATATATGAATTAAATACACAATATCTGGCTTTATTTTATCACTGCATCGATATTCCGTTGCACAATGGTTATGCTTAACTTCACTGGTTTAACAGGTGCCAGACCTAATGATTTCGGAAAGGTGTTATGGCAAATGGGCACATGCCGATTTCAAACATTGTTACTAAACAAAACTTATTGCGTCGCTATTTGTTCCCTTTCGATAGTTCAATTTTCCTTTCAGCAGCTAGGTACGTAATTTATGTATCCTTTTATAATGACTAATAATTTATTATAATTGTCAACAACTTCAAAGTTGTGGTATGCAGGTAATTCCTAAAAGGCAAAGGAAGGTTTATAAACTTCCTTAATAATTGTTAATTTATTTTATCTAAAAACTTCTGCCAGCTAAATCAAAACATTGTAATTTTTATAATTAAATTTAAAATCACAAACGTGTTTTGTTAATTATAATTAAAATTATTCAACATTGAGTATTTAGTTTGTAATTTCATTTTAAATTTATATTCCTCCTACGAACATAAAAAAACAACCCTCAACAAATAAATGTCTATGCTTTAAAATAATCTTTTATTAAAAATTATATCACTTACCTACTTAAACAGTGTGGAGCGAAACAAACACTTGAAAATAAAAATGACATAAAAAAGTTATAAAGCATTTAAACCATAATGCGCGTTTCGCACCACCCTGTAATTTAACACCAACCAAATCTACTGAGTGACTTACTTTTTCAATTATGGAATAACGGTAATGTTATACATATTAAGGTTCTTTTGTTTTGATTAAGTCGTTTTTAATCCCAAATAATAATATTCAAAGTAACCAAAAAAAATAATTGGTGTTTTAAATATCATTGCTCTAGATTAAATAAATTAATATTTCAACTTCTATATACTGGGAGCACGTTCAACGCTTACAAAATTACTCAAAATTACACAAAAGTTCAAAAACATTTATGGGATTTAATTGTACCATTCATTATATGAAATCATTACCATCACAGAAACATTAAACAGTAAAACCTTTCACTTTCTCCAAATTATATTATCTTTCGTTTACAAATTTTATTACTTTTTATCTAAACACCTCATACCTCTGAAATCTAATAATTTTCCCTTTGTTACTTATTATAAGAAAATTAGCAAACTTTTATTTAAAAGAATCATTAATGTCTTAATTTTCATTATATTCAAACAACCCTTATTGTTGTTAATTTTCCTTTAACTTCTTAAACTTTTAGGATACTTTTGTTTTTGCTTGTGTTTGTTTTAGATTATGTGTTGATTATAAAACTTACTTAATATTTTGAATTAAAACAAAACCAATGAAAATACAAATACTATACGAAAAATAAACAGAAAAGAAAATCAAATGAAAATAAAAGTGAAAACAGGGCAGGGAGGGAGAGAAGGTTAAATTAATATGAAAAGGAAAATTTGTATTTTGAGTTGAATTTTAATGGATGTAATTAAAAGGATTTTTTTTTGCTTTTAATCTTTTTTCCTGTTAAGAAAATTGTGGATAATTTAATTTACATTATAATCGAAACATAATCTTGGATTTTTTTATTTTACGTTTATAGATTAAACAAAACCTGTTCAGATCAATAAATTTTGATTGATTTTTTAATAGAAAATTATGTTTTTTAGATGATTGAGATTTTATGGGATTTTGTTGATTGATGTCTTGAACAAATTTGAATTTGAGTTTTGAATAATTATCTTTATTATCTTGTGAAATATTTCGTCCGATCTAATCAAAATTATGATCAAGATTCAACGTTGTTATGAAGGGGTTAAAAGGTTAACCTTCCACAATATATTTTTATTAAATAAAAACAAGCACTTTTAATTTAATTTAGATTTAATTTATTTGAACAAAGTTTCGATTCAATTTGTACTTTATAGTTACAATTTTAATTTTCGTTTTCATAAACAAATGTTGTTCGACCGAACGCAAAACTCAGAGTGAGTGTACTGTAAAATGTTTTAATTTTAATTCCAATAATTATATTTTATTAAGGCGAATTCAGCTTATGTTGGACCTGTTTATTTATTTTGTTTCGCCGAGTGTTGTCGTTGTTATTTAATTTGAAATGTAATTATTTCAGTGTTTTGCCGCTACATATACTCCCCCACCAGATCAAAAATTAAGAATTTTTAGATCGATACAAATTAAAATGAACTTTTTTTGGTTGCTTTTGTGTACTTTTGTCTGCCGACAGGATGCTGTAGGCTGGTTTTAACCTGTCGATGCCGATCGTCGTGTTCTTTCCTTGAATGTCCACGACGAAAAATTTACGCAGTTTGCGTACAACTGGAAACGGCCCTTCGTAAGGTGTACTAAGGGGTCCTTTTACTTTGTCCACTCGGACAAAAACGTGTGTGCAGTTGTTGAGATCTTTGGGAATGAAGATGTCGGTCTGATTGGGTTGCCTGGAAGGAGTAGGAATTAAGGTGTGCATATATGTTCGCAATTTCTTAATAAACTCAGACGTGTCAGAAGTGTTGGCTGTAGGAGAGTCGACAAAGAATTCGTCGGGGACTTTTAAAGTTTGACCATACACTAGTTCTGCAGGTGTGCAGTTGAGGTCTTCCTTGAAAGTGGTTCTTATGCCAAGTAATACTATTGGGAGTTCTGTGCTCCAATGAACGGTATTGCATCGTGCTTTCAACGATGCTTTAAGTTGACGATGGAAGCGTTCGACAAGACCGTTTGCTTTTGGATTGTAAGCAGCGGATTCAATGAGATCCTAAAAGCTTAGTGAGCTCGGTGAACAGATTGGATTCGAATTGTCCGCCACGATCTGCCGTTATAACCGAAGGAATACCAAATCTAGAAATATATTCCTGTAAAAGTGTTGATGCTGTGGTACTTGCTGTCATGTCCTTTAATGGATATGCTTCTGGCCAACGTGTGAAGCGGTCTACTGTAGTCAAAATGTAGCTATATCCATTTGATTGTGGTAGTGGTCCAACGATGTCAATGTGGATGTGTTCAAATCTGCAATTCGGTAATTCAAATTTACCAATTGGAGATTTTGTGTGCCTGTGGATTTTTGATCGTTGACACGATTCACAAGATTTAGCCCATATCCCTGTGTCAACATTCATTCGAGGCCAAAAATACTTCGAAGTAATTAATTTTCGCGTTGCACGTATGCCAGGATGTGATAAACCATGCAAGTTATCGAAAATCGTTTTTCTGATGCTGTGTGGGACGTATGGTCGATTATAACCAGAAGATGTCTCGCACCAGATTTTGTCGTTGCTGCCTGATGATTGTATGAACCTAAGTTTAACTTTTGATGATCTTGACGCCCAAGTAACAATTTCAGTTTTATATAAGCTCTTCTAGTGCTCTAGAGCTATAATATACAGCTGGTTGCTTTATATTTTGCTGATGCAGCGCTGTCACAGCTCTAGCAGAGCTGTTGTGGTGCTAAATTTGCTACTTTTACAGCATTATTTCCTCTAAAGAAGTTGTTTAATAATATTTAATAGAGCTATATTAGCTGTATAAAGGTTGACTGTTAGAGTTTTTAGAGCTAACATTACTTTTTGAATACAAATACAAGTAATTTTTTCAATGAAACTTTATGTTTACATAAACTTATACATATCGACATGGTTTTAAAATGTTTTGATGTTATGGTTTCTGTCAAATAAATTCTTTCATAAATTAAATGGCAATTTGTTATATTTTAAATAAATAATATATGTAATAACTTTTATTGAAAATATGTATACAAATTTTATGTGCCATTTATTTTTTATGGTGAATAGTGATAGTTTAGAACTAAAATTTTAGTGCGCCCTTACTAGTTCTGTGTATTTGGTGGCAAAATAAAAAAATTATAAATTTTTTTTTAATATTTTGAAACATTTTTCACTGTTTCAGGTTTGTTAAATAAATTTATTTTGGTGAATTCATTTTTAAAAAAATTCTTAGTTATAAATGGTTAACAATAGAAATCCAGTTATCGTGATATGTCATATTTCCAAAATACATCATTATCAAAAATAATTATTAAAACATTTTTGGCCATTATGGTGATATTTTTTACTCCATCTTTATAAAAACGAAGATGGTGGCAAATTATACCAATATAGAGCTACCTATTAAATATTACTCCTTTATAATGCTATTTATAACGATTTATTTTAATATAGAGCTATCACAATCGCATTATTTTTTATAAAGCTATTTGCTCTGTGAAACTGTTCTTTTTTTTGTGTCACAAATGCTTTATTGTATAATAAACTTATTATGTTACAAAGCAAATAGCTTTATATAGAAGTAGTGTGATTAAGAAAGCTCTAAAATTTTAAGGAAAATGTCACACATAATCAAATGTCAATGCTTCAATTTCATCTAACGTTTGACTGAAAAACGCAACCATTTTGAGCTATTGAAGATTCAAAAACTCGCAATAACTCAAAATTTACGTAAAACATAAGCTCTGTAATATTTGAGCGCTTTTTATATTAGAAAAAAGCAGTTTATAAATAGACATTAACGCTATATTACAGTAAGATTTTATAATGCTTATAGCTTTAAATAAGCTCAATTATAGCTCGCTTTGCTGTTGCAACGGTGAAATACAGCTCTTAGGTCTATAATAAGTGGTGCTGCACTACTTTAGTTTAAGAGCTCTATATTATGTTATGATGCTATTGTAATGCTATTCTAACAACTGCCTGCTCTATATTTTATTAGAGCTATGAGTTTTCGAAAACTATTTTATAAAGATACAATAATTTTGTTTAGAGCTCCAAGTATCACTCGACAAATAAAACGCGCAACCAGCAACATACAATCTTCTCTAGAGCTTCAGTACAGTATCTTGATACCAATAGCTCTAAGAATTGTTACTTGGGCGGTTTGTCAGGATTAATTAATTTCTTAAGTTCATCGTCCTCCTGTTGCAATTTCGGTAAGTCTTTCAAGTTGAAAGTAGAAGTGTAGATTTCTGTTGAAGATTCTTCACCAGAACGTGATAAGCAATCACTGACGACGTTGTCTTTACCTTTGATGTGTCGTATGTCTGTGGTGAACTGTGCGGTGAAATCTAGGTGACGTAGTTGTCGTGGACTTTTTAAAGTTTTAGATGAAATTGCTGTGATCAGAGGCTTGTGATCAGTATGGACAGAGAAATTTTGACCTTCGACAAAATAGCGAAAATGTTTAATTGCGAGATAGATTGCTAGTAGCTCTCTATCAAACGCAGAATATTTTGCTTCAGTAGGAGTGAGTTTCCTGGAGAAAAATGCAAGTGGCTCCCAACATCCATTATTGTACTGTTGTAGTACAGCTCCGACTGCAGTGTTCGAAGCGTCTGATGTTATGTTGAACTGTGTGTTGTTCAACGAATGTGCTAAAAGAGTAGCGGCGGCAAGAGATTATTTGACCTTGATAAAAGACTCGTTACAGTCTTCTGGCCAAGAAAAATTGGATTTGTTCTTGCCTTTTTTAATCAATGATGCCAAATGCCCGTGAATAGGCGCTAGCAATTCGGCTAAACGTGGTATGAAGCGGTGATAATAATCCACCATACCTACGAATTGCTGTATTTGGCGGATTGATGTTGGAGCTTGAAAGTTGGAGATGGCAGTGACTCTATCTTTCGATGGGAGTATACCGTTTTCCGAAATAAAGTGGCTCAAAAAATCAAGTGATTTTTGGCCGAAGATGCATTTTGAAGCTTTTATATTTATGCCATTTCAGTTAGGCAAGTGAAAAGTTTCTCCAAGTGCAGAAGATGTTCTGCTTCGGAGCGGCTAGCTATGAGGATATCATCTATATAGACGAAGACGATTTGCTTTGTAACTTCGTTGATGAAGCGCTGGAATGTCTGTGCTGAGTTTCGTAAACCGTAGAGCATACGAGTGAACTCGAACAATCCAAAAGGTGTAGTTATAGCTGTTTTGTGAATATCCTCATCTGCCATAGGTATCTGGTGATAAGCTCTTACCAGATCTATTTTGGAAAAAATTTTGCATCCTGCTAGTTGCAAGGAAAAATTTTGTATGTTTGGGATGGGATATCTATCCGGAACAGTAGCAGCATTAATCTGTCTGAAGTCTCCGCAAGGTCGCCAGTCCTTGTCCTTTTTCTGAACCATGTGCAAAGGAGAGGAGACTGGAGAATTAGGACGACAAATACCTAGTTCCACCATATGCTCAAATTCGGTCTTTGCAGCTTTGAGTTTCGTCGGATCCAAGCGTCTTGGATTAATGGATGGAAGTCTTCCATTAGTCACAATGTAATGCTTTACATTGTGTTTAATTGGGAGGCCATAGTTTGGTGCCTCGGTAAGTGACAAAAGCTTTTTCAGGAGAGTGCCGAATTGATTGTCGACGCTGAAATGTTTAGGAGTAGGCGTATTACAATTAGTGATAATTGCATTCACATGAAGAGATGTTTTTGAATCGATTAACTTCCGATGTTTGAGGTCGACCAAAATGTCATACTTCGAGAGGAAATCAGCACCTATTATAGCCCTGTTAACATCTGCCAGTATGAAAGTGTGTGTGAATGTACGCCTAAGTCCAATGTTCAGTTTCAACAGTTTAGTACCATATGTTGGAATTGCTGTACCGTTAGCAGCAGTTAGCGTTTGAATGGGATCTTTATTGCCGTGTGGAAATGTAGAATGGGGTAGTACTGAGACTTCAGCACCACTATCGATCAAAAACTGTAATAAGTTTTCATCGTCCCTAACAAAAAGACGGCGTGAATTGTAGATCCCACTGTTAGCCGTAGTAACAGCGGGACTTATTAGTTTCCCGAGTTCTGAAATTGCGAAGCTGTTACGTCTGCTTCTTTGTAATTGCACGGTCTTAAACATTTACGTGCTTTGTTGCCAAATTTTCTGTGATAGTAGCACAGATCTCGTGATCTAGAAGAAGATCGATGACGAGATCTGGAAGAGCGTCTGAAGTTGTAATTCGCTCTTGAAGTTGTTGGCCGACTTCTGTAACCTATGTCTTGACGAGACAATCGGCTACAGAGGTCGTCAAAACGTTTATTGAATTGTTGTTCGAGTCTTTGCTCGAGATTGGCAAGGTCGTTATCCCTATCACTTGACGTTGTCTTGCTTTGGGATGTTGACTGCGAAGTTGCAGCAATGGATGAAGACGTGGGTTGAGCAACTTCCCAGATTTTGTCGGCAATTGGAAGGATTTCTGCAATATCCTTATCTGCCCAGGGAGCCACAGATGATCTTAGAAGAGTTGGCAAGCGCTTAAGCCAAAGCTGTTTAAGGAGGTCATTGTTGACCAATGATGAGTCGCCAGTTTCAGATTGAAGCTTGCGGTAAAATTCTGAGGGGCTTGCGTCTCAAATTTCTTGAAAACCCGATAAAATTCTATCTAAGCGCTTAGCCGCACTTATAGAGTGTCGCTCTAAAAGTGCATTTTTGAGAAAATCGTACTGACTTTGTGCTGTGGCGGATGCTTTAATAACGTCCAGTATGTTAACTACAACATCTTGTGGCAGAGCGGTTAGTACTGCATTAAATTTATTGATATCCTTAACAATTTTGTTATTTTTAAAAGTAGTTTCGACAATTACAAACCAAGCTTCTACCTGGTCAAAAACTTGGAAGCTTTGTTTTATTGAGACTATGCATCCCTTTTTTGGAATTAGTGGCATTCGCGTTTTGTATTGCGTCATCTTTTTCGTCAGACGATGACATTTTGGATATAATGCCCGAGCGTATCAAATGACAAAACCAAAAAAAATGTAAAAAGCAAATTGCAGTAGAATTGTTTCCGTTAAAAAAATTTTAGTTGTATAGTTTTAATTTATAAAGCAACACTATGTGACAACTAAAAATCAAACGATAGATACCAAAATTCAACAGAAGAGTATATGTATGCACCACACGCAGAAACAACACCATTAAATTTGTAAACACTAAAAAGTTTTTGTAATAAATGAATCAACCGAATTTTGTAAAACGTATAAATATATGAACCAAAGTAAATCCAACGAAAGCTGTTACAATTTTGAGAGAAAAAAATAAATTTACTTAAAACAATTGTATGTGTAGCTATTTATGAATGAAATTTTTTTGGAAATATATATAATTTAATTTTTGTTTATGTTAATAAATGATTTGATAAAATTTTATTTATGATGATTTCTTATTTAAATTTATCAATGAAATTTTTTTTTTGATTTTTCTATTTAAGAAATATTGATTTAAATTCTATAAAATTAGCAATATGTACATTAACAATTAATATTTTTTTTAAAGGAATAATAAAATATTAAAAAAAGAATTTTTTATTTTAAAATTAAAAAAAAATGTAATTTATTTTTTTTTGAAAAATTTTTTATATAGAACGTTGTAGAAAAATATTGGAATATTATTTAAGTAGCGGTAATTGACAAACCGTTGCTCCTTTATATGATGTGATGCAATGCAAGTATGGATGATTTAATTTCGTTGCATGTATTTTATGGGATCATGATTGATGTGGCTTCACGTCCGAAGCTCCCTCGTTGGGCTGTAAATGCCAGAGTATGATAAAATGTGTTGAAATTTGTTACTGTTGGCTTTTATTGTACTTGTTTTGTGGGTTATAGCTTAAAATTTTGTTCTATAACATGTGTTTGTACATACAAATATAATTATATTTTAATATTTGTTACGTTAGAAACTTTTTGCTTTTTATTTCTTTTATGATTTTTGTTTTTTTGATTTCACTGTTTGCATGTAATATAAATTATGTTTTTTTTGTAATGTGAACACTTTTTTATTTATTTTAAGAAAAATATGCAATTTTTTTTTGAAAACACGTTGTTTCACTAAACTTATATTTCACAGTTCACAGTTTTTATAGAGCATTGTTCACTCGCGTCGGCGATGGTGATTTGCTAGTTTTGAGCGAAAACGGCGTGCGTTTACAGATACCGCGTGTTTTGTTAACGTTTTCAAAATTTGCTTCAACCGTACCGGCGTGCTTTTTTTCGGAGTCACCACGTGAAGGGGTTAAAAGGTTAACCTCCCACAATATATTTTTATTAAATAAAAACAAGCACTTTTAATTTAATTTAGATTTAATTTATTTGAACAAAGTTTCGATTCAATTTATACTTTATAGTTACAATTTTAATTTTCGTTTTGATAAACAAATATTGTTCGACCGAACGCAAAACTCAGAGTGAGTGTACTGTAAAATGTTTTAATTTTAATTCCAATAATTATATTTTATTAAGGCGAATTCAGCTTATGTTGGACCTGTTTATTTATTTGAATTGTTATTTAATTGTTATTTAATTTGAAATGTAATTATTTCAGTGTTTTGCCGCTACAGTTATTAGGGTTATGAATTTATAGAATCATAACGCCCCGGTTGTTCTGGATGTGTTTATATATCGCGTATCCTAGACGTTATAATAACTTTTTATCAAAGTGAAGAATAAATAAATAAAGATGTTTTCATTTGTTTTACAAGACTGTGATGTAAGGCTTTTAAGAAAATGCATTTTTGTACCGTGTCATGGAGGACATCATATGAAAAGACTTATACTTCAGTATTGTTTAAACATTTGTATATTAAATTAAAATTAAATCAATAATTTACGTTAATAAAGTATTGTTATTTGTATTTTCTCCAACCGGAGAATCAACCTATATAAAAAATTATCAATTATATAAAAAATATGTCAATTATGTATTGCATCGTGGTCATCGTAGTAGGCTCAAAAATAATCATTTTTCTATGATAGCATATGAAAAGTCTATTTTCATCACGCTCAATCCCCTGTGAAAATGGGTTCTTTTTCACTAGTGTAAAAAGAATAACAATTGTAAATGCTATGGGATATCTTCATATAATTTTACAAAGTTTTTATAACAAAGCAACCATGAAAAATTAGAATATGAATTTTAAATGTTATTTTGTCGATTTCTAATTTAATAATTTCTAATAAATATCGTTTATATATTAACTGTCGTAGAAAAAATTGCATTTCCTACGCGAGATAAAAACATTTTACGTTCGTGAAATTACCCCACTCGACGCTAACGCGTCTCGTGAGCAAGTTTTCACTCACGAAAAAGCATTGTTTTTATCTCTTGTAGGAAAATGTACTATTTTCTACTTCAAGCTACGAAAATGTCATTTTAATATATAGTAAAACCTATGTGAAAGGGAAACTTTTTCTAAGTAGTGACTGAAAATGTTTTCAGTCACTAGGACTGAAAGTAAATAAGTTTCGGTGGTCGCCTACAGCTGGTAGTTATTTAAACGATTGAATATTTGAGATTGAATTTGCTTTACTGTTTCTGTCAGATATAAAATATATTCTCTGAGTTCTTCCCGCAAAAAAAAAAAAAAAAATTTATTAAATAAATAAATAAATTTTAATAAAACATTTATTTTTATTTGTTTTTAATTGAAACTTTACCTATATTTTTTAAATTTATACTTTAAACGATGACTTCCAGTCGGTAAAAAAAATATCTGTAACATCTGTAAAAGTTTTTAGAGAAAATATATAAACTATTTTCATTATTCATATTGTCAAATTCATCTACTAAAACCTTACAAAACGACATATCTAAATTTGACTGTGTAAAAAATAAACAAGATTGTATTTATATATCGCATTTTTACCAGTGTAAAATAATGTTATTATTATGTTCGCCTGTTATTATTCCATCTGTAGGCGAACACAATAATAACATTATTTTACATTGGTAAAAATGCTATTATATAAATATAATCTTGTTTATTTTTAGTAGATGAATTTGTAAATATTACCATTTATATTTACAACCGTAGAAAAAATAGCGGTTCCTACGCGTGGTAAAAACGTTTTTGCGTTCCTGAACTTATTCCACTCGACTCTATCCCGTTTCGTGGACAAACCGTTCGGTCACGCAAAAAGAGACGTTTTCACCACTTGTATAAAAATCAACTATTTTTGTCCTAGTACAAAATGTAAATAATTAGTCTTTATTTCTATGCAAAACAAAATGTAAAATCAAAGTTTGCATAGGGAATTTATGTATTATTATTATTAACAATAGTTATTTATGTACCAAGGGTGTAAAGTTATACATTTCAATTTCAACCTGAATGAGAATTTGTATCAACTCGCTAGGGCAACAATTCGCTAGGGCTGAAATTAACTTTACACCTGTGATACATTACATACAGCATTTTTTATACTTTCTACAAGAGGGCGTAAAGTAACAAAAAGAGGACGTAAAGTAACATTTAGAGGCCGTAAAGTAATAATAAGAGGCCGTAAAGTAATAACGAGAGGGCGAAAAGTAATAGAGAGCATAGAGTAATAGAGGGCGTAGAGTAATAGAAAGCGTAGAGTAATAGAAGCCGAAAAAGTTATGTTTTACGCAAACTTAAGTAAGCGTAAAACAGTTCATTATTCATAGGAAGTATAAAAAATAGATTTTGATGCAATGACGTAAAGCTAAGGTTTTTGGACGTATGTAGAGTTTGCAAATCGAGGCGCTAGCCGAAATTTACATTCACATCAAGCTCAAAATAACTTACGCCTGTGCGTCATATACTATTTTTTATTCGCCGCAAGCAAAATTTTTTCAAAAAATTGGTGAATCTAAATCAAAATCAAAAGTTTTATAAATTTTGAAATAAAAATATGTTGAAAAGATAACCATTGACCAAAATATTTGTTATTTTTTTCAAATCGTATAACTATGAAAACAAAAAATTACAAATATTTTGATTGGATTATGAAATTTTGAATTGAAAGGTTGCTTTAACAAAACATTTTATTTTTCATATAATTTTTACAAATGTAACTGTTTTTTACTTTTTTGACGTAACTATGACAACAAAATATAGGATTACAAGTGACACTTTAAGGTCGCAAATCACAGTAATAAAGTAACACGTTAATATGTAGTCGAATAAAAAATTAATTATATTGCATTTAAATGTGAATTATATATCATTTACGTCTCAAATTAAATTTAAACAATCATCTTAAATTTAATTTGAGAAGGAAATGAAATATAATTCAAATGTCGAATATTTTAAAATGATGCAACAGAATGATGAAATTTTGTTTGTCTGTATACGAACATAATATATACACAAAAAGAAGGTAGTGTTAAGGACTGCCGACAGAAGTAAAAACTTAAATCTGTGAAATAGCTGTGTTTTTTTGTATCTTCCAATTATTGTAGCATTGCAAATTAAAATTTCAGAATGTTTAAATTAAAATCATTAAAATTATTCTGGGTTTTTACATCTATCAGCAATCCAAGCAACTATTATATGAGCAATTTCACGCAAGTTCAGCAAATTTTTGGGAAATTTTGACTTGACCCCTTTTAATTTTGGTTATTTTTTGTTTATAGATAGTCTTTGATAAATAAAAAATAAAAGTTCTCTTAGAATTTTTTTTTTCGACCAGGGGTCTTCACAGGGTGCCCCTCAATTTTTTGTTATTTTGTGATGTGACTGCATTTTGACGAGCGATTGTAGAAAAACTACTGAATCGATTTTCATAAATGATATGTCGTTGAATAGGTATTAGAACAAAGTTTTTAAAAATGTACACTGTTAATTTTTTGAAATAATTTTTAATGGTGTAACATAAGAAAAAAACGGTGTAATTGAAAAAAAGATGGCATAGCCTCTTTTTTTTTTTTTTTTTTAAACTAAATTGAAGCTTATTTTATATCTAACCACTTGTGAAAGTTGAGGACACGCGTTATTTTTTGTTTTAAAGATAAAATTCGTTGTGCATATGACTGTCGGGAATCAGTTTTTTTTGTTCTGAAGGAAAATTATAAAAATGGCGTTATAAACTAAGAGATATTTTTTTTATGTTAAATATCAAATATTTTATTATTAGATGAACTTTTTAAAATATTATAAAAATTATATATGTAGTACAATAAATAAAATAAATACAATTGTTAAAAATGATTTACTTATTTTACAAACAGAAGTTTCTTTTGAATAGGAAAGCACTTCTGCAATTATTTTCTTTGTATTAGATGGCATAAAAAATGAAATGTTTATTTATCACTTTTAGTAATCACTTGTCACTCTTATAAAAAATAATTTGACAGTCTTGACTGCAAACAAAAAAGCCGTATAAACAACTAAATCTATTTAGGAACTTTTGACTGGAGAAGTATTATGTTCGTATTATGTTATTATGGAATCATAAAGTAAAAGATTGTTTTTCAACATTAAATTACAAATATTTTATTATTGAATAAACTTTTTAAAATATCATACAAATTATATATGTGAAAATAAATATAGTTATTAAACATTATTTACTTATTTTACATTCAAAAGTTTCTTTTGAGTTGGAAAACATTTTTGCATTTATTGTCTTAGTATCTACTGGTACAAAAGAATGAAATTTTTGAGTTCCACTTATAGTAATCGCATTTTTATATCGATTTTGTAATTTTTCTTTTGTTAATTGATATTCATTTTTATCGGCGTATCCAAAGTTCATGGTAGATTCCCATTTTAAAGCCCATTCGAAAAGTTTTTTTGGTGTATCAATAATATTATCTTCGCTCGCCATACTATAACGGTGTGCAGCACGCTTCAGTGTACCACCAATTCCATCACAAGGTCCCTTTCCATGGCTGGTAGCATGAAAATGCCATTCAGCGTCAACCTTAAATTAACTAATTAACTTACGCCACCATAAAGAAGACTTTAAGGTTGACGCTGAATGGCATTTTCATGCTACCAGCCATGGAAAGGGACCTTGTGATGGAATTGGTGGTACACTGAAGCGTGCTGCACACCGTTATAGTATGGCGAGCGAAGATAATATTATTGATACACCAAAAAAACTTTTCGAATGGGCTTTAAAATGGGAATCTACCATGAACTTTGGATACGCCGATAAAAATGAGTATCAATTAACAAAAGAAAAATTACAAAATCGATATAAAAATGCGATTACTATAAGTGGAACTCAAAAATTTCATTCTTTTGTACCAGTAGATACTAAGACAATAAATGCAAAAATGTTTTCCAACTCAAAAGAAACTTTTGAATGTAAAATAAGTAAATAATTTTTAATAACTATATTTATTTTCACATATATAATTTGTATGATATTTTAAAAAGTTTATTCAATAATAAAATATTTGTAATTTAATGTTGAAAAACAATCTTTTACTTTATGATTCCATAATAACATAATACGAACATAATACTTCTCCAGTCAAAAGTTCCTAAATAGATTTAGTTGTTTATACGGCTTTTTTGTTTGCAGTCAAGACTGTCAAATTATTTTTTATAAGAGTGACAAGTGATTACTAAAAGTGATAAATAAACATTTCATTTTCTATGCCATCTAATACAAAGAAAATAATTGCAGAAGTGCTTTCCTATTCAAAAGAAACTTCTGTTTGTAAAATAAGTAAATCATTTTTAACAATTGTATTTATTTTATTTATTGTACTACATATATAATTTTTATAATATTTTAAAAAGTTCATCTAATAATAAAATATTTGATATTTAACATAAAAAGATATCTCTTAGTTTATAACGCCATTTTTATAATTTTCCTTCAGAACAAAAAAAACTGATTCCCGACAGTCATATGCACAACGAATTTTATCTTTAAAACAAAAAATAACGCGTGTCCTCAACTTTCACAAGTGGTTAGATATAAAATAAGCTTCAATTTGGTTTAAAAAAAAAAAAAAAAAAAAGAGGCTATGCCATCTTTTTTTCAATTACACCGTTTTTTTCTTATGTTACACCGTTAAAAATTATTTCAAAAAATTAACAGTGTACATTTTTAAAAACTTTGTTCTAATACCTATTCAACGACATATCATTTATGAAAATCGATTCAGTAGTTTTTCTACAATCGCTCGTCAAAATGCAGTCACATCACAAAATAACAAAAAATTGAGGGGCACCCTGTGAAGACCCCTGGTCGAAAAAAAAATTCTAAGAGAACTTGTATTTTTTATTTATCAAAGACTATCTATAAACAAAAAATAATCAAAAGTAAAAGGGGTCAACTCAAAACGTTGTTGAATCTTCGTGAAATTGCTCATATACATTTTTATGTTTAAAATAATCAAAACATATCATAAAAAAATTTACCTTAGAAGCATGTTGTTGTGGGACCTTGTTCTTAAATGTTTTTTATGTGTGTTGTTGTGACACACCTTGTAATTTCTACTACCAAACACATTTTATTTAAAAAAAATAGCATATCATCAAAGAATATTCCATAACTTAGAGTAAGGGATGGTATCGTCGATTGAAAATACTTCATCCGCCAGCACCCCCATGATATCACTTTGGCTAATGTACTGCTACTGCCAGTGTTATACAATATCTCAAGATAAGCCATATGCCAATAGCCGGGACCAAAGTACGCGTGGTTGTCACACCCATAGATAAACAATTTTAAATTTTACAAATCTTCCTACGGAAAGCTAAGTAAATTCATTGGTTTTAATGCGCATTGTTGCCGTTTGCAAATCACTATCGGCTAAGTGCCACCATTTTTAATTAGTTTATTTATCACGATTGCCATCCATGTTTAATCATACATAAGCTATGCTTCTTTGTATAGAATTTATGCGATTTCCATCTCGTAATTGTGAGCTTTAAAACGATATAATCGATGTTATCAAGTATCAAGATACAAGTATGAAGTCTTCACTTAATTTTAGAAACCTGTATTAATACAATTCCAAACCAACAACATATTTGGTGAAGATACCAATACAATTCCGATAATTTATTCATTTCCGAAATTCCAATGCATATAATTTTGATATACAAATGTAATTGTTTCAGGATATACTATCTTTCTTACGTTATTTTTAATTTCATAAAAATTATGTTCAACAAAAAAAAACATTGATCAAAGCAAACTACCGTTTAAAACGATAGTTAAATAAAAAGCAAATTAAGTGTACAACTTACCAAATTTTCATGATGATTAATGTATTAATGCATTAAGGACAAACAGACATACATACTTTCAATTTTATATATATTCAATATTTATTTAGCATGATGACTCGAATGCAAATTGCAAAAAACAGTAGCAATATAACTTTAAAAGACTGCATTATAGATCAATTTTTTAAAATTCGTAAAAAGAAATTTTTATTATTTTTATGATTTCATAAATAAAAAAAAATAATTTTAATGGTATTTAATAAAAATAAAAATAAAACAATAAAAAAATGTACCAGACCAGGAATTGAACTCACGACCTATAGAACCTCAGTCGACCGCGATATCCACATCGCAATTTGAAACGTTAAGTAATGATAGATGTATTTCATATTTAAAAATATTTTGTTCTTCGCGAAATGTGAGTTCGCGAATATAAAAATTTTACTCCATACAAAATTGCATAGCGCGGCTAAAGAAGTTTTCACTTCAAAAATTTAAAATAAGACCGCATACTCTGATTTAAAATAATATAATAAAATAATATTTATAAATAAAAATTATATGCAATTTTAGTTTACTCTTCGAAATGAAATCAAATTGATACATGTATGTTGTCAAATGGATAAAAATGTTGTCATATGGATAAAGTATTGTTGCTTTCGTGTTTAATGAATTTTATTCATTCATATATTTGCAATAGTAAAATATGAAGGGGCTAAAATCTCACAGCTCTGAGATATCAAGACTTTGGTCTCCGGACTTCGGATGCATTTTTTTATCTCTGTTTAGAAATTTATTACAAAACTAACACGAAACATCAATACGTTGCCGGAAAATTATAACAGATCATAAATTAACATAATTTAGTGAAAAGATGATACAATCAGCAAACTACTCAAAAACCTCTCCATATAGCGTTTCAAGAAAATATTACAAAATCACAAATTCATATTTCTGTCGAAATTCCAAAAATATTGTAAAAATTAAATAAAATCAAACTTTTTTCAAAATTCTAAAAATATTCCAAAAATTATTACAAAATCAAAGATTAAAATTTTTTTCAAAATTTCTAAAACTATTGCACAAATTATAACAAAATCAAAAATTGAAACTTTTTTCATGATTCCGAACATATTTCAAAAATTAGAATAAAATCAAACATTTAGAGTTTTTCTAAATTCTAATAATATTTCAAAAATTTTAAAAATTCCAAAATTCTAAACATATTCCAAAAATTATAACAATATCAAAAATTGTAACTTTTTTCATAATTCCAAAAATTATAATTAAATCAAAAACTTAATATTTTTCAAAATTCTAAAAATATTCCAAAAATTCTTACAAAATCAAAAATTGAAACTTTTTTCAAAATTCTAAAAATATATATGAGCAATTTCACGAAGATTCAACAACGTTTTGACTTGACCCCTTTTAATTTTGATTATTTTTTGTTTATAGATAGTCTTTGATAAATAAAAAATACAAGTTCTCTTAGAATATTTTTTTTCGACCAGGGGTCTTCACAGGGTGCCCCTCAATTTTTGTTATTTTGTGATGTGAGTGCATTTTGACGAGCGATTGTAGAAAAACTACTGAATCGATTTTCATAAATGATATGTCGTTGAATAGGTATTAGAACAAAGTTTTTAAAAATGTACACTGTTAATTTTTTGAAATAATTTTTAACGGTGTAACATAAGAAAAAAATGGTGCAATTGAAAAAAAGATGGCATAGCCTTTTTTTTTTTTTTTAATCTAAATTGAAGCTTATTTTATATCTAACAACTTGTGAAAGTTTAGGACTAGCATCATTTTTTGTTTTAGAGATAAAATTCGTTGTGCATATGACTGTCGGGAATCAGTTTTTTTTGTTCTGAAGGAAAATTATAAAAATGGCGATTTTTAGATTCAGATTTTTTTTTATGTTAAATATCAAATATTTTATTATTAAATGAACTTAATTGCAAAAATTATAACAAAATCAAATATACAATTTCTTTGGTATTTTTTTTTAAATTCTAAGAATACTGCAAAAATTATTATAAAATCTAATATACAATTTCTTTGTTATTTTTTTTTTTGTATTAAATAACTAGATATTACGATGTGTGAATTCATAGGATGAGGGAACATTTCGTCAACATCTAAGTCAACATTCTAATCAACATCCTAAGTCACGAGTGTAAAGTCATTATTGATTGTTGCCAATCAATGCGAAACTTAATATCTGACGTAAAGTAAATTGTTCACAAAAAACCAATCCCTAATACCTATACAATCTTTTTCCAAAATTATAAAAATATTTCCAAAACTATAATAAATTCAAAAATTTCCATGTTCAATTGCATTTACGTCATACAAACAGCTAAATTTTTTTTACAAAAAATTGGCTAAAAAAATAAATGAAATCCTTTTTTTTGACACACTTGACAATATTTTTTTGACAAACTTATAATGCAATAAAATTCTCAATAATAATATAATTACTTCGGTCTGAAAGACCTAAGGATTACATTCATGAGCTAAAAGTGAAATTCTAACCCCCACTTTTTTGGGCATTTCTCGACGTTTTAGGACCTACTGATTCTGATAAAGCAAAAAAAAATGTATGTCTGTCTGCCGGCCGTCCGGCCGTCACAACCGTTGAAATCGGCTGAAGGGATTTTAAAAATTTTGCTTTCTAAAAATAGGTACACCCAATGGTAAGAGCCGAAATGACGTGATTATGAGTAGAAATCAAGAATGCGGCGAAATCTTGATTGTCTGGGATTGTCTTGGGATTTGTATGTGATACCAAAAACTAGAATATTGGATTATACGTTTTTCAAAAAAATGTTGTCAAGTGTGTCAAAAGAAAGATTTTTATTTATTTTTTATCCAATTTTTTGGAAAAAAATAAAATTAATTATTTATATGACATGAAATTTTATTAGTATTATTAAGAATTATGGCATTATAAGTTTGTCAAAAAAATGTTGTCATGTGTGTCAAAAGAAATCTTTTATTTATTTTTTTACCCAATTTTTTGGAAAAAAATAAAATTAATTATTTGTTTGATATGAAATTTTATTATTATTATTGAGAATTATGGCATTATAAATTTGTCAAAAAAATGTTGTCAAGTGCGTCAAAAGAAAAATTTTTATTTATTTTTTTACCCAATTTTTTGGAAGAAAATAAAATTAATTATTTGTATTACATGAAATTTTATTAGTATTATTAAGAATTATGGCATTATAAGTTATAAGTTTGTCAAAAAAATGTTGACAAGTGTGTCAAAAGAAAGATTTTTATTTATTTTTTTACTGAAATTTTTGGAAAAAAATAAAATTAATTATTTGTTTGATATGAAATTTTATTATTATTATTGAGAATTATGGCATCATAAGTTTCTCAAAAAAATGTTGTCAAGTGTGTCAAAAGAAAGATTTTTATTTATTTTTTACCCAATTTTTTGGAAAAAAATAAAGTTAATTATTTGTATGACATGAAATTTTATTATTATTATTGAGAATTATAAGTTAGTCAAAAAAATAATGTCAAGTGTGTCAAAAAAATGATTTCCATTTACATATTTTTTTAGAAAAAAATAAAATAAAGTTATTTGTATGAAATGAAATGTATAATCAACATGAAATTATTATTATTGAGAATTTTATTGCATTATAAGTTTGTCAACAACTAAAATAAACAATCAAAATGCAACGTTTTAAAATTCATGATGCATTGTCCAGAAATAATTTATTTGACTTGTAATTTAAATTATATATCATTAAATTGTTTTGTATTCGCGTCTTAAATAAATAAATAAACAAAATAAATAAACATGACATGAAATTTTATTATTATTATTGAGAATTATAAGTTAGTCAAAAAAATAATTTCAAGTGTGTCAAAAAAATGACTTCATTAATTTTTTTAGATAAGTTTTTGGGAAAAAAAATTTAGCTGTTTGTTTACGTAAATATAATTGAGCATGGAAATTTTTGAATTTGTTATAGTTTTTTAAATATTTTTGGGATTTTGGAAAGGTTTCAATTTTTGATTTTTGAAGAATTTAAAATTTTTGATTTAGTATAATTTTTATAATTTTGGAAAAAGTTTCAATTTTTGCAATATTTTTAGAGTTTTGGAAAAAGTTTGAATTTTTGAATTTTCAAGAATTTTTGGAATATTATTAGAATTTAAAATAAGTTTAAATATTTGATTTTATTCTAATTTTTGGAATTATTTTTAGAATTTTGAAAAAAAAAATAGAATTTTTGAATTTTATATATATTTTTAGAATTTTGAAAAAAGTTTCAATTTTTGATTTTGTAAGAATTTTTGGAATATTTTTAGAATTTTGAAAAATTTTAAATACTTGATTTCATTCTAATTTTTATAATTTTGGGAAAAGTTACAATTATTGATTTTGTTATAATTTATGCAATATTTTTAGATTTTTTGAAAAAAGTTTTAATCTTAGAGTTTGTAATAATTTTTGAAATATTTTTATAATTTTGTTTGAAAAAAGTTTGAACTTTTGATTTTATTTAATTTTTACAATATTTTTGGAATTTTGAAAGAAATATGAATTTGCGATTTTGAAATATTTTCTCGAAACGCTATATGGAGAGGTTTTAAGTAGTTTGCTGATTGTATAATCTTTTCACTAAATTATGTTAATATATGATGTGTTATAATCTTCCGACAACGTATTGATGTTTCGTATTAGTTTTGTAATACATATCTAAACAGAAATAAAAAATACATGTACTTTAACAGAACGTTATGTTTGATATGCATCGCCGCCCAAAACTAAAAACAATGTCCTCATAAAAGTTTTTTGCCGAAAACTATATCAAAATCCTTAACCCAGACCGAAGTCTTGATATCTCAGAGCTGTGAGATTTCAGCCCCTTCATATTTTCATCTTCAATTACATTTCATTTCATTAAAATAACTAATTTTATTTTTTTCTAAAAAAAAATAAATGAAAATCATTCTTTTGACACACTTGATATTATTTTTTGACAAACTTATAATGCAATAATTCTCTATAATAAAAATAAAATTTCATGTCATACAAATAATTAATTTTATTTTTTCCAAAAAATTGAGTAAAAATAATAAATAAAAATCTTTCTTTTGACACACTTGACAACATTTTTTTGACAAACGTCTAAAGCAATAATCAAGTTTTTGATCTCACATACCAATCCAGACCATCAAGATTTCTCTACATTCTTTGTTCCTATACTCATTATCACTTAAAATGAACGTTTTTTAAGCAAAAAATATACACATTTCCTTGTTTTTCACAGGTATCAAACCCATCGTCCTTTCGGACCTGCCATTATGTATACCTATTTTTAAATTTTTTGAAATCACTCTAGCGGTTTTCTAGATTTCGTAGGTAACGACGGACGGACGGCCGGCAGACAGACATACACTTTTTTTTTTGCTTTTTTAGGATGAGTAGGTCCTAAAACGTCGAGAAATGCCCAAAAAAGTGGGGGTAAAAATTTCACTTTTGGCTCGAGAACTCAGTACTTTGGTCATTCAGACCGAATATAACTTTTGTTCGAGAATAAACTAGTTCATTAAACATCTCAGCAATTAAGTGCTATTTTTCATGTTTTTTTTTCCCCAATTTAAAAGTTTTTGGAATGGTAGAAAAATGAAAACTATATAGCAAAGTATAGCAAAGAAAACTACATATAACGAAATATTCAAAATTGATGCAATTTAAATCGAATCAAAATGCCGATAAAATAAGAAATTTGAACCGGACTTTCTCCAATATTTTTGAAAATTTCGATAATCGTATGATAAATCGTATAATAAAAAAAAATTAATATGCGTTTTTATTTTTTCACTAGTTTTTACTCAAGGTGACTCTTGAATTAGTTAAGAAATTTAGTGACAAGTAAATTACTTTGGTCTGAAAGACCTAAATATTACATTCATGAGCCAAAAGTGAAATTCTTACCCACACTTTTTTTGGCATTTCTCGACGTTTTAGGACCTACTGATTCTAAAAAAGCAGCAAAAAAAAGGTATGTCTGTCTGCCGGCCGTCCGTCCGTCATTACCTACGAAATCTAGAAAACCGCTGGAGGGATTTCAATTTTTTTTTCTAGAAATAGGTATACTCAAGGGACAGGTCCGAAAGGACGCTGTGTTCGATAACTGTACCGGAAGTGTGTCAAAAAAATCATTATGTGTGTCAAAAATAGCAAATTTTCATATTTTTGGCTTAAAAAACGTTCATTTTAAGTGATTACGAGTAGGAACATTGAATTTGGAGAAATCTTGATGGTAGGGATTGGTAGGTGAGATCAAAAACTAGATTATTGTATTAGAAGTTTGTCAAAAAAATGTTGTCAAGTGTGTCAAAAGAAAGATTTTTATATATTTTTTTACCCAACTTTTTGGAAAAAAATAAAATTAATTATTTTGTTACGAAATCGGAACTTTCATACGAATAATTAATTTTATCCACGACTACTAAAGAATATTTACTTTCCATGCGTATATCTTTCATTGTAATTGTATTAATTCCTTTTTTATATATCAAATTCTTTTTTATTTATTTTATTACGCTTTATTTATTCAAAATTCCCCTAACAAATTAAAAACTTGATTTGTTGGTATAGTAATATAAACGAGATAAAACACGAACAATACATATAAAATAAACAAACAAGTTTTATTTTGTTTTTATTTTCATAGAAATATTGCAATATGGCGATATAAACGTTTACAGGAAAAAATGAATGAAATTGTTTGAAATATTTGTAGTCGTGGATAAAATAGTGTCTTGTATTCGCTTAGGATGAAGGCAGTTCTTCACTCGGATTCTTCCTCGGATGATGAAACTTCACCCTCGTGAAGAATTGCCTTCATTCTAGCTCATACAAGAATATACTATTACACTACACCGGAAAGCTCACGAAAATATATGAATACTGTAATATTACACTGGTATACTGAATCTAAGACAAACTAATTACACTTGGAAATCTCTTATCATATCGCAATTAAGTATAATGAAACTATTAATTAACTAACAGATAAAATCATTTAATAAATCAACAAAAATTATATAAAATAAAATACAAAAAGTTTACATTATTAATTCATTGATGATTCAATTCTTGATTTAATGCCGATTCAATTCCTTTCCGTAACATAGTTTTTCATAATTTTGTCCACCAAATTGTAAAGCATAAATTAGCATCAATACTAAATTTAGATAATTCAATAATATAATCCGGTTTAGTCGCTATGCATTTCCAACCACTAATAAGTTGAATTTGTATACATTTCAGATGCTACACCCGGCGTGCTTTGCTACGCTTATAAATAAAGTTTTTGCGTAGACATTTTGTTGACGTATAGAAGCAATGATTTCAAAAAGTGGTAAGGAGAAATGCTAGCATATAATTTTTCTTTTTAAATATATGAATGAAAAATAATCAGAACTCTAGCTGATCAGTTCGGATATATGAAAAATTAGCGATCAAATAAGTTTTCAAGTAAGCTTATTTGATCTCTAACTTATTTGATCCCTAATTTTTCATATTGTAACATATGTATGACTAATCTAATTGACATACATTACATATGTTATTCTTCCAACCAAATTATTCTAAACAATTAAATAAGTCATCAACAACTTAAAAACCTAGATCTAATTTCCATAAATTCCCACGATATATATGTTATAACGAAATCCAAATAACTTAAAATAATATTAAAGTTGATGACATCACAAAAATAAATTTAAATAAAATTTAAATAAAATTTATTGAAATTCCTGCTGAACGAGGCAATTATATTTATTTAATATAATATTGACCGATATTAACTTTACATAATAAATCGATTGATAATTGGTTAATCGATTTAATTATTAAAATAAATGTAATCTTAAGAGGGGATTATAGCGGGGAAACCCTCTATCAATTTCACTATAAATTAAATGTAAATTGTAATGAAAAGACAATTAATAAACTTATCCGAAAGTTTAAAGTTTTAGTTTTTCTTAAACCTTTAACTGGAAGAAAGTCTGCCCAATAGGCCTAAGCCTACGGGTTAAACATGGTATTTCCAGTTACAAAGACTTTCTTCCCATCATAAATATAAAAGTAATAAGTGGACGCTGAAGTATAAAAAGTCAACACAATAAGTCCACCATATGGCGACCTAGAAACAACGAACCTGAAAGGCCACAACGAAACTTAACAAAAAAAATTGGAAGCAGTAAATAAGAAGATACAACAAGATGGGTAATAATCAACAAAACCCAGAAAAAGAAGAAGAAGTAATAATCACAAATGGAGCAGGATCAGCCACAAACCTCAACTTACAGGGAGCACAGAGCAAAGATTTCACCAAGATAGAAGTGATCACGTCCGCTGTAATTATCGTAATAATAATATTATTCATAGCATACAAGATAAAGGAGTATGTGAAAACAATGATCAACAAGCGGATCATCGCAGCAAACGTGGTAAACGTTTAAGAAGAATTCAGCATCTCAATAAACAAACCTGCTCACCATTAAAAGAAAAACTACGTTTAAACATAAAATAAATACAATCAAGAAATATTCATGAAAACAAATATTATGTAATTTTCATAAAAACAATTAGCACGTAAAAATAGTAATAATAAAATTTTTTCCATAAATATAAGTTACACAAAAATTGTTAGTGTAATTAATGTTAGAATAAGTACAAGAAAAAAAAAATAAAAATAATAAATTTTTTCTTTTTATAAATATAAGAGTAAACAAAATACTATATATATAAAACTTAAAATTTAATGTTTGCGCCTAAATAATGATCAAAATATAAAATTTTTTCGTTAGTATAATTAAAATAATAAACGATTAAGCCTAAATTTATGTAAAGTTTTCATAATAAATATTTTAAATGATGAAACTCGATATCATATTATGTTAATAAAACAAAAAAAAATAATATATATGTCAATATAAATAAAAATTTTTTTAGGGTAAATAACTCGATGACAATAAGTAGGTTAAAAACTAATATTACATAAATGAATAAAAATATTTTTTTGCAATAAGTAGGTTAAAAAAAATGTTACGTAATTGAATAAAATATTTTTTTGCTAAATCCGAATGTAAGAAATAAAATTAATAGAAGAAGAAAAGATGATGATTTTAAATTTTTCTGACCGAAATGGATTCACTGACGAAAGCTGAAAACCATCATTATTAGACAAACGCGTAAAATAGAAGAGTTACTGAACGAATCTAACTCAAAAACGTATGAGCAAACATTGAATTTCTCAATTAAGCTCGAAGAGATCCGAAAGAAATTCAAGACTCTAGCAGTCACACTAGCACTCGAACTCAATAGTCAAGAATTTGAGAAGGTGAAGAAAAATTTCAAATTTCAGTATACAACAGTTAAAGAACTAATTGATGAACAGTCGCATCAACTAATAGAGAAGACTGAAATAGATAAAAACTTGACCATGGCATCGTTTGACATCAACTCCACCTATAAACTCGTTCCAGAATTCAAGGGAAAATACGAGGAATTGGAAAATTTTCTAAATTTAATTGGTTTCATCCATGACACGCTAAAGGATGATATCGAAAAAGCCAAATTAATCAATTTCATATTGCAAACTAAATTAGCCGAAAGAGGAAAGATTAGTCTAGGTTCTAGAAGGAAACCAACTAACCTGATAGAATTTAGAAATGTTTTTCGCGAAGCATTTAAAACTAATTTAACTCCATCCAAAATACATGCTGATTTAGCGAGAGCCAGACAAGCGAACTTGTCAGCCGATCAATTTGGACAAAAAATTGAAACTCTAATCGCAAAACTAAACACGATTCAAATAGCGGAGAAAGGGGAAGATAAAAGAGTTGATTTCGGAATTAAACGATCAGATCGGATTAAATACATTCAAATCGGGACTAAATGAACCGATTAAGACAACAATATACGCATCGCGACCGAAAGACTTGAAGGACGCAATAGATCTTGCTCGTGAGATTGACACGCAAGATAGAGCACAGGTATTAAGCTACGGTTTTCGAAAAAAGAATTTTAAGACTAACGGAATGTCTTACTCAAATAATTTTCAGAAAAATAATTTTAAAAAATATAGATATAATAATAATGGTCAAACAAGTAGTATGAATAATAGAAATTATAATAATAATGGTAATAAAGGATTTAGTGATAGTAGAAATAATTACCAAAATAGCAATGGCTATAACAAGAATTTTAGAAATATTCCAAATTATGGAAACAATAGATTTAATAAAGTAAATATGATTAGCTCGGGAAACGACGAGCTAGTCCCCGAAGACGTAGATTCGAGGGACTTAGGGAATCAGAAATAGATAACCCAATAAGAATACGTAATATAAATAATAGCACTTCAAATTTCATAATGATTCACAATAATGTAACTAGATTTATAAGTAGCACATTTTTAATAGATACCGGAGCTGATATTTCACTCCTTAAAGAGAACGTATTAAGAGAAAATATAGAGTTAACAGACGATACTCGTAAAATAATTGGTGTAACAAAAGATGAATCGCACACTTTAGGTACGATTATAGCAACGTTAGATTTTGATGGCGAGAAAATTAAGCAAAAATTTCACATAGTAAGTGAAGAATTTCCACTAGGAACTGATGGAATATTAGGACGAGATTTCCTAAGAAACAACTCATGTAAGATAGACTACGAAACGTATACTTTAGCAATTTATATAAACGGTACAGAAATTTTACTACCAATAAGAACCAAACTGAGAGAAGAGAACAACTTTAGAATACCAGCACGTACACAGATGATTAAAGCAATAAATTTAAACGTAGCTGAAGATAGTGTAATCTTAGACGAAGAGATACAAGATGGTGTATTCATAGCCAATTCAATAATACCAGAAAAAGGCATTACACATACAAAAATTCTCAACACACTTGATCATGAGATAACAGTCAAGAATATTTCACCAAGGATAGTACCACTCAGAGATTATGAAGTTATGAATGTACGAGACAACAAAATGAAGAATCTTGAAAAAGAGAGATACACGAAACTGTTAGAAGAACTAAAAATCGAAAACTTGGATGATACAGCGATAAAGTCAATTTTGGAAATTTGTGAACAATATTCCGATATTTTTCATTTAAAAGGAGATAATCTTACAACAAATAATTTCTATAAACAAACCATCACTACAATGGATAAAACACCAGTATATATCAAGAATTATAGATTACCTCAATCTCAAATTGAAGAAATAAATAATCAAGTAGAAGAACTAATCAAAGGAGATATAGTAGAAGGATCAACGAGTTCATTCAATGCACCTCTATTAATCGTAAAGAAGAAAGGGGAAGAAAATACCAAATATCGACTTGTAGTGGACTTCAGACAACTCAATAAGAAGATTGTAGATGATAAGTTCCCACTCACGAGATTTGACGACATATTAGACAGTCTCGGAAGACCAAAGTATTTTACAACACTGGATTTGGCGAGTTCTTTCCACCAAATAGAACTTGAGAAGGATTCACGACCATTAACAGCATTCTCAACAAATAAAGGTCATTACCAATTCAAAAGGTTACCATTCGGCTTAAAAATATCAACTAATAGCTTTCAAAGAATGTTATCCATAGCACTAGCTGGTCTAGAAGCAGAAGCATTCCTATACGTCGATGATATAATTATATTTGGGTGTAGCTTGAAACACCACAATATGAACCTGATCAAAACCTTAGAAAGATTGAGAAAATACAACTTAAAATTAAATCCAAGAAAATGCAATTTTTTACAAACCGAAGTAACTTATTTGGGACACTTAATAACAAGTCAAGGCATAAAAACAGATCCGAAAAAATATGATATAGTTAAAGAAAAATGCTGATGAAGCTAAACGATTTACAGCATTTTGTAACTACTATAGAAGATTTATACCAAAATTCGCAGAAATCGCAAAACCATTGAACAATTTAAACAAAAGAACACAACGTTCGAATGGACTAAAGAATGTGAAGAGGCATTCACAACATTAAAAAACAAGCTGATCAATCCACCAATATTAAAATACCCAAATTTTGAAGAGACATTCATAATAACAACAGATGCATCAAAATACGCATTGGGAGCTGTGTTATCACAGGGAGAAATAGGAAATGATTTGCCGATTTCCTACGCTAGCCGATCATTAAATAAATACGAAATTAACAAGCCAATAATTGAAAAGGAACTGCTAAGTATACACTGGGCCATAAACTTTTTTAGACCGTACGTCTATGGGAGAAAATTCACAGTGGTGACAGACCACAGGCCATTAGTGAGTCTGTTCACGCACAAAAATCCGTCATCAAAACTAACAAGGATCAGATTAGACTTATCTGACTATGGTTTCCAAATCATTTATAAACAAGGAAAGATGAATGCAAACGCTGACGCATTATCTAGAATAGAAGTAAACTCAGACACGCTTAAAGCGATGATATCGACATCCACGGTAAATACAGTTAAAACGAGGGCTATGACAAGAAAAGAGAATTACAAAACAGAGGAAAACACCGCAGAGTTGAAAACGGAGTGCACGCTGTATTCATGGAACTGCACCTCTATATCCGAAATAAGAAATATGAGAACCTTGTCATTCGAAGATAAAGAATCACGTGATAAAATAAAGAAAAAATGTATTGACTACAAAGAAAATAATGATAGTTTGCGAATAATTGAATTGAATAAAAAGAATAAAAGAGGAATCCTGGTAATATATAGTAAAAATCCAAGTATCGCCTTAGGGAATACACTGGAGAAGCTGATATTAATTATGAAAAGGGAAAAAATAGAGAATCTAGCGCTAGAGATTAATGATAGTATATTCACACATGTAGATGTGAATGAATTTAAAAAAGAATTCAATAAGCTGCAGCAGAAAAATAATAAAGAAAATATGCAAACAAATTTAAAAATAATAATTTATGAAGCACCTCAAAGAATTACAGATAGAAATAAAATGGATGAATTAATAAAAGTTTACCACGATACACCACACACCGGAGGACATGCAGGTGTCAAAAGAACAATTAACAAATTAAAACAAAAATACGTCTGGAAAAATATGAGTAGAATGATAAAGAATTATGTAAAAAAATGTGAATCATGTGCTAAAAATAAACAAATTAGAAATATTAAAGAAAAATTAACCATAACCGATACACCGACAACAAGCTTTGAAACAATTTCAATGGACACAGTTGGACCATTGCGACTTACGGATAGCAATAGATATATTCTTACGATTCAATGCGATTTAACGAAATACATTGATGCGATACCGATAGAAAACAAAGAAGCAAAAACAATAGCCAAAGCGCTCGTAGAAAAATTCATTCTAAAATACGGTAATTTTAAAATATTAAAAACAGACTTAGGGACAGAATTCGTTGATGAATTAATGAGAAATGTATGTGCATTCTTTAAAATATCCCATATAGCCTCGACACCATATCACCATGAGACACTTGGTTCTATAGAAAGAAACCATAGAGTGTTGAATGAATACCTTCTTTCATTCACGAGTGATTATAACTGGGAAGAGTGGATTCCATATTTTGTGTTTTGTTACAACACAACACCACATACAGACACCGGGTACACACCGTATGAGTTAATTTTTGGAAAGCTAGCAAGCCTTCCATCGGACGAAAAATTGACTAATAACGCACCAATATACAATTTTAATAACTACGCAGAAGAATTAAGATTTCGCTTACGACAGGCTCAAAGCAAAGCGAAAGAGCTTCTAATAATAGCAAAAATAAATCGAAAAAATATCTATGATAGAAACGCGAATCCGATGGACATAGAAAAAGGTGATTACGTTTGGTTAAAAGTAGGTGAAAGAAAAAAGTTAGACTCACCATTCGATGGACCGTATGAGGTCATAGAAATATTAGAAAATAATGTTAAGATAAAAATGGGCAATAAAGAAAAATTTGTACATAAAAACAGATTAAAGAAAAGTTAGGATTAGTTAAAATTGCCAAAATAATAGTTAAGTAATAAGAATTAAATAGTAAAATAGAATAAAATTATATTACTTGCAAACAATAAAAATATGTAACAATTTCTCCAATAATTAATTATAAATAATATCAAAAAAAGGTCAAAATCATAATAACAATGAAAATTTATCTTCAATAAATTTTCACTTAGGGTTGGGGATGTAACATATGTATGACTAATCTAATTGACATACATTACATATGTTATTCTTCCAACCAAATTATTCTAAACAATTAAATAAGTCATCAACAACTTAAAAACCTAGATCTAATTTCCATAAATTCCCACGATATATATGTTATAACGAAATCCAAATAACTTAAAATAATATTAAAGTTGATGACATCACAAAAATAAATTTAAATAAAATTTATTGAAATTCCTGCTGAACGAGGCAATTATATTTATTTAATATAATATTGACCGATATTAACTTTACATAATAAATCGATTGATAATTGGTTAATCGATTTAATTATTAAAATAAATGTAATCTTAAGAGGGGATTATAGCGGGGAAACCCTCTATCAATTTCACTATAAATTAAATGTAAATTGTAATGAAAAGACAATTAATAAACTTATCCGAAAGTTTAAAGTTTTAGTTTTTCTTAAACCTTTAACTGGAAGAAAGTCTGCCCAATAGGCCTAAGCCTACGGGTTAAACATGGTATTTCCAGTTACAAAGACTTTCTTCCCATCATAAATATAAAAGTAATAAGTGGACGCTGAAGTATAATAAGTCAACACAATAAGTCCACCATAATATATCGGAACTGATCAGCTAGAGTGCTGATTATTTTTCATTCATATATTTAAAAAGAAAAATTAAAAATTAATGCTAGCATTTCCCATTACCACTTTTTGAAATCATTGCTCCTACGTCAACAAAATGTCTGCGCAAAAACTTTATTTATAAGCGTAGCAAAGCACGCCGGGTCCTCCTAGTTGAATTAAAACAACAACAAAAACTATAAATAGCTTTTAAAAAAATCCCTCCTCTAAATTTTATTAAAACAATAACAAAAAACAATAATTTTAATGTTATTAAAAAAAAATGAAAAAAAAAACAATAAAAAATGTACTACGTCATCAGAGTTACAACCGTATAGAGGGATAGACTCAACTCACCTAAATATAATAGCCATATTAAGGATTAAGGAGATGGAAGTGAGACGGAGTGATAAAACCATTTAAAACCCGGTCAAGTTGGGGTTCATTTGAAAAAGCACTTAATTGGGAATTTTTTTTTTTCAAAATTATAAACAAAAACGTGCAAATTTAATTATATCTCTCTAGGTTCCGTCATTTATTGGGCCGTCCTTGAAAATTTAGTAGCATTCACATATATAATAAAAATAGCAAATTTTTAACGAAAGCTATAACGAATTGTCAAATAATTATATATCTGTGTTTTGAGCGGATGGGAGTGCAGAATGGTGAAAATTGCTATTTTAACCGAAATGAGTTATTTGGGGTGTTAAAATATTTGGGGATTTAAAAGATCACTTAATTTAAAAATGATTGCAATTTTTTTACAATTTTGTTTTTGTATTGTCAAGTGCAATTTTAAGTTGTGTCTCCTCTCTTCCTTTGTATTCCGAGCTTGATTAATATAAAATTTCAAAAAAATTCACAGAGAGAAGACGTTTGATAAGGTTAATGAATAAGATTAACCCGATGTAACTATTTTGCTGCATTTTGATCAATTTTCAATTGACATTGCTGTTGACATATACTGGAAAATATTCATTTTTATCTTTTCCCTGGCCCCACGCCGATTTCATGTGATGAGTACCACATATTTTATACTTCGTGAGGCGCCTGTCCTTGACGAGTCCGAAAACTTTCGTTCTGTCATTTTCTTCAAATCGGGCGCTTTTTCGTTCGGCAAGCTTTTCCGTTCGAAAAATACCGATTGCCCGCGATCTTGTAAATTTGCTACCACAATTTTTTTTTTAACTCTGAGGGAAATTGTTTTAGAACACGAGGGCAACCTTGTCAGACAAAAATGTGTCTGCTATTGTCGAGTCCGACAATTGACATTTTGGCATGTTTGGGTTGTCGTACTCGACAAAAGCAGACAAATTTCTGTAGGACACGGTTACCTTCGTATTCTAAAACAAATTTCCACCACCCATAGTTAAAAATTGTGGTTTGGCCGATTTTCGACCCAAATGTAAGTGATCTTGTAAATTTACACAAGATCCCGGACATTTGGGTCGAAAAGCGGACAAATCGGGGTTGGCAGAACAAAAGTTTTCGGACTCGTCAAGGACAGGCGCCTCACGAAGTGTAAAATATGTGGTAATCATCACATGAAATTTGCGTGGGCCCAAGGACTAATCTGATCATATAAAGTTTTCACTACACAACTCCAATTATTTTTTACATTTCATTTTTAAACTTCATGGCACTTTAAGCGAGTGAATTTTGATATTAAATTTTGAGTACTTTCTTTTTGTATAAATAAAACATACAATAACATTAATTTTTGTAAATATTAGATATTTAGTGCAGTCATTCAGTTGAGATTTTACAAAAAAATTGTAAAATTTTCTATAAGAAACTATTAATTAGTTAAAAACTAATAATAGGGTTTCTAATAGGGTTATTGGGGTTATTAATAGGGTTATTAGTTAGGTTTCTATAAGAAACTATTAATAATAATGTAATAAACTTCGTCCAGAATGGGTTAATTTAATTTAATCATAAATAACCAATACGTTCCGCCTAAATGTTTTCTACATTTTATGGCAAAATCAAAAGTTAACTCCCTTTAACAAATACATTTTGCATAAATTAAATTTGAGTTCGCTAATACAAATGCAAGTATGAATGAAAACAGGTGTGGCCTATTCAAGATGTACGGACTACGTAGTATTGATTTCTAGTGGATTATAGAAGTTTCGATTTATTTATTTTTCGATGTAAATAAGCGAACAAAAATATCAGACGGTCAGTTTTACTTTTGCAATTAAAAGTGTTTATAAATATTCGCAAGTTTAAGGAATAATCGGTGGTACTTGAGCCTGGGTACTAATAGTGAAAGAATCTGAACTTAGTCATTAGTGGAATAGTAAATACAGATTTTACGATTCCGAATATTATTGATTCAAGTTGTGGAAAAGCGGTGAAGTTTACCGTACATAAATTGGAGACCCTGGAATTTATTGTAAGGAAAAACGGAAGCTGCTGTAATTTGATGACAAATAAAGTTTGAGATTCTGTTAACTAAAGATCTGTCTTTTACTGTCGTGTTTGTTCAATAATCTAAAAGAACCAACGAAGAGTCGTTACAGTGGTGTCAGAAGTGGGATTATTGAAACAATGGTCAGGACAGTAAATATTAGTGATCTCAGCCAGACCCAGCTGAAGGACGAGTTGAGGAAAAGGAATGCTCCAATCCATGGAACGAAGGCAGAACTTGCATTTCGGCTGCGTAAAGTTTTAGAAGAAGCAGGTGAAAACACAGAGGTCATAGACATAGAGCCGGAGGAAGCTCCGGCTCAGAATGCCCCAGCAATTGATCCGATGAGGGCGTTAATGAAAGAAATGATGGCACAGCAGCAACAACAACTTGCTGATATGATGGCCCGACAAGAGAAACTGACAGCGCAGCAAAAAGTAGATCAACAACAACAACTTGCTGATATGATGGCCAAACAAGGAAACAACCAACAACAACAATTTGCTGATATGATCGCCAAACAAGGAAACGATATGATGGCCCGACAAGAAAAACAGGCAGCAGAACAAAAAGTAGAGCAACGACAACAATTTGCTGATATGATGGCGAAGCAAGAAAGTCTACGTGAAGTGATCGAGTCACGTATATCCAGTGCAGAGGTGAAAATCAACAACATGGAAAAGGAGCTGCGGACAGTTACCAAAGAACAAGAGAAATTGCGCAAACTTTCGAGTGAATTACGCCAAGAAATAGCACAAGGGAAGTCAGGTAACATGATCAATCCATCAACTACTTCAGCTCCAGCTAGAGTGAAAACACCCGCATTTGATGGATCTACATCGTATCAGATATTTAAGATGCAATTTGAGATAGCAACAACTGGGTTTGATCACCAGCAAAAAGCAAACGCTCTTATATTGGCATTGAAGGGACCTGCTGCTGAAATTTTGCAGACACTATCAGCGACAGAGCGTGATTACAGTAAGCTAATGGAGGCCTTAGAAGTAAGATATGGGGAAAGTCATATGCAAGCTCTCCATCGCATGCAGCTCAAGACACGAAAACAGGGAGTCAGTGAAACTTTGCAAGAATTAGAGGCTGACATTGTGAGACTGGTTAATCTGTCATATCCGAACTATAACGCTGAACATCGAGATGAGCTAGCAGCTGATACATTTATCAATGCTCTTCGAGATATAAAAAAGAGAAATCAGCTGTATCTAAGCGGGAAGAAATTACCTGCGGAAGTCTTAGCATTGGCCCTGCAAATGGAAGCTGGAAAAAGAGCGTATGGCTCAGATAAAGTACGTCAGATGGAAGTTGCTGAGGAACCACTGAAAGCAGCGCTTGATGAAGTGATCATGCGTGTCAAAAGTTTGGAAGATAAACCTGAACGAAATCAACGAAGCAGATCTAGCAGAGTAAGATCCTGGAACTGTGGAAAGTTAGGGCACATCAGACAAGAATGCAAAACACGAGTAGCAGCAAAAGAAGGAGTAGTTCCAGGCCGGTTGATGAACCTTTCAAACAAGCAAGTGGATGTCAAAAAGGAAGGAGATTGCCGCGTTGAACACCGCAAGGGAAGGATCCATGGTAATGCCGATGCCTTGTCTAGAAGACCATGTATAGAGGAGTGCAAGTCCTGTAGCAGAACTGAGGGGAATGAGGAAATGAAAGTGAGCCAAATCAAGTTCCAAACTCCTGAGGATTGGTGTACCGAGGCATTAAAAGAGAGCAGCTAGAAGATCCAGCTATGGCTCCAGTATTGAAATGGAAAACCGAGGGAAGGCGGCCAGAGTGGAAAGAGGTATCACCTTTAAGTACGGAGGTGAAATGCTACTGGGCGCAATGGGACTCACTAATTATGGACAACGGGATACTAAAAAGAAAATGGGAGTCTGCTGATGGAAAGAAAGTGTTGGAACAGCTGGTGTTGCCATCAAGTCGAGTGGGAGAGGTACTGGGAAAGCTGCATGGAAGTATTTCTGGAGGACACCTGGGAGTCAATAAAACCCTAGCTAAAGTAAGGGAGAGGTTTTATTGGGTAAGGTATCGAACCGACGTAGAGCAATGGTGTCGGCGATGTGATACTTGTGCGGCGAGCAAAGGACCAAAGACTAGAACTCGAGGAGAGATGCAGCAGTACAATGTGGGCGCCCCAATGGAGAGAATTGGTATAGACATCGCGGGGCCATTTCCGGAAACTACAAAAGGTAACAAATACATCATGGTGGTCATTGATTACTTTACAAAATGGCCGGAAGCTTATGCAATACCGAACCAGGAAGCAACTACGGTCGCTGAAACATTAGTCAATGAATGGATTTGCAGATATGGAACACCGCTCGAGTTGCATACCGACCAGGGAAGGAATTTCGAATCTCAACTGATGGAAGAGCTGTGCAGAACACTCGGCATTAGAAAAACACGAACTACACCTATGAACCCACAATCGGATGGCATGGTAGAACGATTCAACCGAACCATGGAAGAACATCTGTCAAAGGTAGTAGAAGCCAACCAAAGAAGTTGGGATAAGGATCTACTTTTTGCTGCGCTGTCAGTTTCTCTTGTCGGGCCATCATATCAGCAAGTTGTTGTTGCTGCTGTGCCATCATTTCTTTCATTAACGCCCTCATCGGATCAATTGCTGGGGCATTCTGAGCCGGAGCTTCCTCCGGCTCTATGTCTATGACCTCTGTGTTTTCACCTGCTTCTTCTAAAACTTTACGCAGCCGAAATGCAAGTTCTGCCTTCGTTCCATGGATTGGAGCATTCCTTTTCCTCAACTCGTCCTTCAGCTGGGTCTGGCTGAGATCACTAATATTTCCTGTCTTAACCATTGTTTCAATAATCCCACTTCTGACACCACTGTAACGACTCTTCGTTGGTTCTTTTAGATTATTGAGCAAATACGACAGTAAAAGACAGATCTTTAGTTAACAGAATCTCAAACTTTATTTGTCATCAAATTACGGCAGCTTCCGTTTTTCCTTACAATAAATTCCAGGGTCTCCAATTTATGTACGGTAAACTTCACCGCTTTTCCACAATTTGAATCAATAATATTCGGAATCGTAAAATCTGTATTTACTATTCCACTAAGTTCAGATTCTTTCACTATTAGTACCCAGGCTCAAGTACCACCGATTATTCCTTAAACTTGCGAATATTTATAAACACTTTTAATTGCAAAAGTAAAACTGATCGTCTGATATTTTTGTTCGCTTATTTATATCGAAAAATAAATAAATCGAAACTTCTATAATCCACTAGAAATCAATACTACGTAGTCCGTACATCTTGAATAGGCCACACCTGTTTTCATTCATACTTGCATTTGTATTAGCGAACTCAAATTTAATTTATGCAAAATGTATTTGTTAAAGGGAGTTAACTTTTGATTTTGCCATAGAATGTAGAAAACATTTAGGCGGAACGTATTGGTTATTTATGATTAAATTAAATTAACCCATTCTGGACGAAGTTTATTACACTGTCGGGCCATCAGATCAGCAAGTTGTTGTTGTTGCTCTTATTTTTGTTCTGCTGCCAGCTTCTCTTGTCGGGCCATCATTTCTGAACCATGGAACCATGGAACCATGGAACGAGGCAGGCTTTCCAGGTTAAACCATCCAACACTTTCTTTCAATCAGCAGACTCCCATTTTCTTTTTAGTATCCCGTTGTCCATAATTAGTGAGTCCCATTGCGCCCAGTAGCATTTCACCTCCGTACTTAAAGGTGAAACCTCTCCCTTACTTTAGCTAGGGTTTTATTGACTCCCAGGTGTCCTCCAGAAATACTTCCATGCAGCTTTCCCAGTACCTCTCCCACTCGACTTGATGGCAACACCAGCTATCCACTGCCACGAATTGATGACACACTGGATACACTATCAGGGGCCAAATGGTACAGCACATTAGATTTGAAGAGTGGCTACTGGCAAGTTGAAATGCATCCAGAAGATCGACGAAAGACAGCATTTTCTACTGGCAATGGGTTGTGGGAGTTCAATGTGATGCCGTTTGGTTTATGCAATGCCCCAGCAACATTTGAACGTCTAATGGAATGCGTGTTGCATGGCTTAACCTGGAAAGCCTGCCTCATTTATCTCGATGACATCATTATAATGGGTCGCAACTTCGAAGAGCATCTGATGAACCTCGAAGAAGTACTCAGAAGAATAAGTAATGCCAACATGAAGTTGAATCCGGTAAAGTGCAATCTCTTCCACAAAGAAGTGAAGTACCTTGGACACATCATTACAGAAAATGGAGTCAGAACCGATCCCGAGAAGATTGATGCTGTGAAAAATTGGCCAGTACCGAAGAATGTTCATGAGCTACGCAGTTTTCTTGGCCTATGCACCTATTATCGTAGATTCGTGGAGAATTTTGCGAATATCGCCAAGACTCTACATAAATTGACAGAGGCAAATACCAAGTTTCTGTGGACAACCGAATGTAATGAGGCGTTCTGCCGTTTAAAAGAAAAACTATGTAACACCCCGATACTAGCCTATCCAGAATCCGGAAAGATGTTCATTCTGGACACAGACGCAAGCAATGTAGGAACCGGAGCTGTTTTGTCACAGAAAATTGGAGACGATGAGAAAGTGGTGGCGTACTTCAGTAAAGTTCTGTCAAAGCCGGAGCGGAATTACTGTGTCACGAGGAAGGAGTTGCTAGCTATCATCAAGGCTGTGAAACATTTCCACAAGTATTTGTGTGGACAACCATTCCTGATTCGCACGGACCATGCCGCTCTAAAATGGTTATTACAATTTAAATTCCCTGAAGGACAAGCAGCAAGATGGATAGAGATCCTGCAGAACTATGACTTCAAAGTTGAACACCGCAAGGGAAGGATCCATGGTAATGCCGATGCCTTGTCTAGAAGACCCTGTATAGAGGAGTGCAAGTCCTGTAGCAGAACTGAGGGGAATGAGGAAATGAAAGTGAGCCAAATCAAGTTCCAAACTCCTGAGGATTGGTGTACCGAGGCAATTAAAAGAGAGCAGCTAGAAGATCCAGCTATGGCTCCAGTATTGAAATGGAAAACCGAGGGAAGGCGGCCAGAGTGGAAAGAGGTATCACCTTTAAGTACGGAGGTGAAATGCTACTGGGCGCAATGGAACTCACTAATTATGGACAACGGGATACTAAAAAGAAAATGGGAGTCTGCTGATGGAAAGAAAGTGTTGGAACAGCTGGTGTTGCCATCAAGTCGAGTGGGAGAGGTACTGGGAAAGCTGCATGGAAGTATTTCTGGAGGACACCTGGGAGTCAATAAAACCCTAGCTAAAGTAAGGGAGAGGTTTTATTGGGTAAGGTATCGAACCGACGTAGAGCGATGGTGTCGGCGATGTGATACTTGTGCGGCGAGCAAAGGACCAAAGACTAGAACTCGAGGAGAGATGCAGCAGTACAATGTGGGCGCCCCAATGGAGAGAATTGGTATAGACATCGCGGGGCCATTTCCGGAAACTACAAAAGGTAACAAATACATCATGGTGGTCATTGATTACTTTACAAAATGGCCGGAAGCTTATGCAATACCGAACCAGGAAGCAACTACGGTCGCTGAAACATTAGTCAATGAATGGATTTGCAGATATGGAACACCGCTCGAGTTGCATACCGACCAGGGAAGGAACTTCGAATCTCAACTGATGGAAGAGCTGTGCAGAACACTCGACATTAGAAAAACACGAACTACTCCTATGAACCCACTATCGGATGGCATGGTAGAACGATTCAACCGAACCATGGAAGAACATCTGTCGAAGGTAGTGGAAGCCAACCAAAGAAATTGGGATAAGGATCTTCCGTTATTCTTGATGGCCTATCGTAGCGCAGTGCACGATACGACATGTGAAACGCCAGCGAATATCATGTTCGGGAGAGAACTTCATCTTCCTAGTGATATCGAGTTCGGCATCCCTGGAGGTCTGGTATCTACGAAAACAGATTATGTGGGACAACTAAGGGAGAAGATGAATAAAATCCATCAACAGGTTCGAGACCACATTAAGATTGCCAGTGACAAAATGAAAACCAGGTACGACATTAATGCAAATAGTGGCGGTTTTCAAGAAGGAGAATTGGTATGGCTATACAACCCCAGGAGAACTAAGGGAAGATCACCCAAGCTGCAGCCAGATTGGGAAGGCCCATATAAAATAATCAAACGAATTAATGATGTTATCTACTGCATCCAAAAGGGACCCCGTACCAAGATGAAAGTGATACATCTGCAAAGGTTGGCACCGTACCAAGGTAACAGCACCAATGCGATAGCTGATATTGTTCGGGACGAACAAAACTAAATGGAGGGCAGTGTAATAAACTTCGTCCAGAATGGGTTATTTAATTTAATTATAAATAACCAATACGTTCCGCCTAAATGTTTTCTACATTCAAAGATAAAATAAAAGTTAACTCCCTTTAACTAATACAAGTTGCATAAATTAATGTAAATTAAATTTGTTTACATTAATGAAATTAAAAGGAGGAGTGGCCTATTTTTTTTCTAGAAACAACTACAGTGAGTACCAGAATATTCTGCTTATTTGTTTTTGAATATAAATAAGCGAAGAGAATATCAAATAGTCAGTTTTAATTTTGCAATTAAAAGTGTTTTATAAATATTCGCAAGTATAAGGAATAATCGGTGGTACTTGAGCCTGGGTACTAATAGTAAAAGAATTTGAACTTAGTGGATTAGTAAATACAGATTTTACGATTCCGAATATTATTTGATTCAAATTGTGGAAAAGCAGTGAAGTTCATCGTGCATAAATTGGAGACCCTGGAATTCATTGTAATTAAAATCGGAAGTAGCTGTAACTGGTTGATAAATAAAGTTTGGGATTTTGTTAACTAAAGATCTGTCTTTTTACTGTCGTATTTGCTCAATAATCTAAAAGAACCAACGAAGAGTCGTTACAGTGGTGTCAGAAGTGGGATTGTTTCTCTGCATGAAGACCTTTTGCTCTTCTTCACAGCTGATTATCTCTTTTATGGTGCTGCATTTGGCGATTTCTTCTCCATGATTGATGACCACTCGTTTATTTGAGAAGTTAATCAGTTGCACTGGAACTACTCCCTCTTTTGCTGCAACTAGCGTTCGGCCAATCATAATGTTTCCCCCAAAGTCGTTGTTAGCTGGCTCAATCATCACAGGTGAATTTTGGTCACTTTTATCTAGTAGCTTAGTCCATATGATTTTCTCAGATTTTGCCGGGATCTCAGTTGGTCCATCATTAATAACACGGACCTCAGCATTGTCGTTGGTGGCGTTTAGCACTATTTCTGTGTTTCCATATCTCAGTACGTGGCTTCCCAGATCTAATATAAAATTGTATTCTTTCATGAAGTCAAGCCCAATTATGCACTCATCTTCTATATCTGCTACAATAAATTGGTGCCTAAATGAATTTCCTCCAAGGTGAACCTCATGGTCGCTTTCTCCATGAACTAGAACTGTTTCATCCGTAGCTGTTTTTAGGGTGAATCGTTTTGCTGTATCGATCTGACTATCATGAACCACATCTAGACGCACTATCGATCTTGAAGCACCTGTGTCCAAAGTCAACATGCACGATTTGCTTCCAACGGTTGCCTCCAGGACTAGACTACTATTTTCTCTTTTTACTTGTGATACCACCAATGTAGGGCATTGTAATTGAGCCAGCTTTCGCCCTTCAAAACTGGCACGATCTAGTTTCCCGAATCCGGAACGCGGCATCTCTCTTCCGAATGCGGCTCCCATTTACATTCTCTTTGGATGTGCCCCAACTTCCCACAGTTCCAGCATCTTACTCTGCTAGATCTACTTCGTTGATTTCGTTCAGGTTTATCTTCCAAACTTTTGACACGCATGATCACTTCATCAAGCGCTGCTTTTAGTGGTTCCTCAGCAACTTCGATCTGACGTACCCTATCTGAGCCATACGCTCTTTTTCCAGCTTCCATTTGCAGGGCTAATGCTAAGACTTCCGCGGGTAGTTTCTTTCCACTTAGATACAGCTGATTTCTCATTTGTACATCTCGAAGAGCATTGATAAATGTATCAGCTGCCAGTTCGTCTCGGTGTTCCGCGTTATAGTTTGGATATGACAGATTTACCAATCTCACAATGTCAGCCTCTAGTTCTTGCAAAGTTTCGCTGACTCCTTGTTTTCGTGTCTTGAGCTGCATGCGATGGAGAGCTTGCATATGACTTTCCCCATATCTTACTTCTAAGGCCTCCATTAGCTTGCTGTAATCACGCTCTGTCGCTGATAGTGTCTGCAAAATTTCAGCAGCAGGTCCCTTCAATGCCAATATAAGCGCATTTGCTTTTTGCTGGTGATCAACCCCAGTTGTTGCAATCTCAAATTGCATCTTAAATATCTGATACGATGTAGATCCATCAAATGCGGGTGTTTTCACTCTAGCTGGAGCTGAAGCAGTTGATGGATTGATCATGTTACCTGACTTCACTTGTGCTATTTCTTGGCGGAATTCACTCGAAAGTTTGCGTAATTTCTCTTGTTCTTCGGTAACTGTCCGCCAAGAAATAGCACAAGTGAAGTCAGGTAACATGATCAATCCATCAACTGCTTCAGCTCCAGCTAGAGTGAAAACACCCGCTGTAACCACTGTAACGACTCTTCGTTGGTTCTTTTAGATTATTGAGCAAATACGACAGTAAAAAGACAGATCTTTAGTTAACAAAATCCCAAACTTTATTTATCAACCAGTTACAGCAACTTCCGATTTTAATTACAATGAATTCCAGGGTCTCCAATTTATGCACGATGAACTTCACTGCTTTTCCACAATTTGAATCAAATAATATTCGGAATCGTAAAATCTGTATTTACTAATCCACTAAGTTCAAATTCTTTTACTATTAGTACCCAGGCTCAAGTACCACCGATTATTCCTTATACTTGCGAATATTTATAAAACACTTTTAATTGCAAAATTAAAACTAGGAATGGAAGAACCATGGAAGAACATCTGTCAAAAGTAGTAGAAGCCAACCAAAGAAATTGGGATAAGGATCTTCCGTTATTCTTGATGGCCTATCGTAGCGCAGTGCACGATACGACATTTGAAACACCAGCGAATATCATGTTCGGGAGAGAACTACATCTTCCTAGTGAAATTGAGTTCGGCATCCCTGGAGGCCTGGTATCCACGAAAACGGATTATGTGGGACAACTAAGGGAGAAGATGAATAAAATCCATCAACAGGTTCGAGACCACATTAAGATTGCCAGTGACAAAATGAAAACCAGGTACGACATTAATGCAAATAGTGGCGGCTTTCAAGAAGGAGAATTGGTATGGCTATACAACCCCAGAAGAACTAAGGGAAGATCACCCAAGCTGCAACCAGATTGGGAAGGCCCATATAAAATAATCAAACGAATTAATGATGTTATCTACCGCATACAAAAGGGACCCCGTACCAAGATGAAAGTGATACATCTGCAAAGGTTGGCACCGTACCAAGGTAACAGCACCAATGCGATAGCTGATATTGTTCGGGACGAACAAAACTAAATGGAGGGCAGTGTAATAAACTTCGTCCAGAATGGGTTAATTTAATTTAATCATAAATAACCAATACGTTCCGCCTAAATGTTTTCTACATTCTATGGCAAAATCAAAAGTTAACTCCCTTTAACAAATACATTTTGCATAAATTAAATTTGAGTTCGCTAATACAAATGCAAGTATGAATGAAAACAGGTGTGGCCTATTCAAGATGTACGGACTACGTAGTATTGATTTCTAGTGGATTATAGAAGTTTCGATTTATTTATTTTTCGATATAAATAAGCGAACAAAAATATCAGACGGTCAGTTTTACTTTTGCAATTAAAAGTGTTTATAAATATTCGCAAGTTTAAGGAATAATCGGTGGTACTTGAGCCTGGGTACTAATAGTGAAAGAATCTGAACTTAGTCATTAGTGGAATAGTAAATACAGATTTTACGATTCCGAATATTATTGATTCAAATTGTGGAAAAGCGGTGAAGCTTACCGTACATAGATTGGAGACCCTGGAATTTATTGTAAGGAAAAACAGAAGCTGCTGTAATTTGATGACAAATAAAGTTTGAGATTCTGTTAAAAGATCTGTCTTTTACTGTCGTGTTTGTTCAATAATCTAAAAGAACCAACGAAGAGTCGTTACAATAATTTAATAAGAATAATAAAAGAATAATATCAATTTTATTCGCATTGGACCGACTATGTATTATTTTTAGTTAGTAATAAATTGTTAAAAAAACACTATTGTTGAAAACAATGTTTTGTTAGAACCATTATTATCATTTTGTTAGAACCATTTTATAATAAAGCATTGCTGGTTGGAGTAACTTTTTGTTTGCCACTCCAAAACAGATGTGTTATTTCCAATCGAAAGGATGTTGTCTCAACCTCGACGCGATATAGAATATGGCGAATCGACCCACTATTTGATTCAACAGCTGTACAGGTAATAATGGTGTAGTTGAGCCATACCGCACGCTATAGATGTTTAAATGAAAATTAAATTCTGATATATTGTATGTAACACTTTATGTTTTAAATCAACCTCATTGTGTTGTCAGTACAAATGTTTACAATCACCGTGAAATTGTTTGAAAGTATTTTTTTCTTAGTTTGAATAATAAACTGCCAAGTTCAGGATGAGATTGATATTTTAATTAATTTTTTTTCACTTCACATTTATTTTTGTTCTGTCTCGACATTATGATCTTTTTTCAAATAATTGCTTTAATAATATTAATGAATATTTTGTTGTTTTTATTATCAAATAATATATTTTGTTACATAAGGACTTTTTATTAACTAGATCCAAAGAGAATCAAACAAAAAAAAGGCCTCACTACAAATTCCCTATTAAATCTTCCTTTATTGTTGTTGATTACGATTTCCATAAACTTTTCTAACCATCCAATCTCTTCAATAATGATTACACCACCATATTTCTTTTTATAGCTTATTTCACACAGATTAACAGATTAGTGACGAATGATACCATTTTTTTTCCTATATCCGACATCTTAATTAAATATATTGGTATATCAAAACTTAATTTAGAACCAAATTTTTCTATTTTACAATTTTTCTTTTTATTTCAGAAACAAGATCCGTAGATCATTATTTGTTTGAAATTTGAACGAGACCTTTTGTTTTTTTCTACAAAACTTGGAATTTACTTTAAATTTTAATATTTAATCCACAATCGAAATAAACTTGTTTGTTCGTATAAAAATCAAACATCGAATGAAAACACAAATGCCATCTGACATTTATAACAATTTTATGGACAAAAACTAAAGTCTAACAACTTTGAAGAAATATATTTTTCGTTTAATTTCTCGTTATGGTGAGTTTAATAATACTTTCCGTTATTTAGTTGTTTGGAGATTATATTTGAATTTGAAAAGTTTGAGTTCTTGTTTTAAGAAACGAATTTTGAGTTTTATTTAGAAGACAAAATGAAATATTAGAAATGTTTGAAATGTTTATTAATAAATTCCGAAATGTAATAAATGTGTTTCAATTATTCAATTCAAAAATAACCAGGCCTTACAATTTATTTGGAAATGTTTGTTGATATATTTTAATTTTTTAGTGAAACTTAGTGATCATGATTTTTAATGATTTTGAATGATAAATAGATTCCTATTCATTTAAGCTTGCGCATTTTAAATTTTTACCGATACCAACTAATACCCAACTAATTTTGGATGTATCTATTACTTAAAAATATTCGCCAGATATATCACATGCTAGGCGTCTTATTTACCTATAAACCTTAAATGGATTGCTTGATTAATTCCGCTATACGTTTGTCTGAGAAAGAGAGTTGTGCTCTATAATGCATTTTTAGTTTTATACGATACCCAACGGTCGTTATTTCAATATCAGTTTGTAACCATTTTTAAATTCATGTAGTAAGCCTGTTAAAAAAACACTTTCAACTAAGTCAGTTTCTTTTAAATTTCGAAACGTTACAAATCAATATATATTTTAGACAATGTAGACAATATCTATGCTTAGAAGTACAGAACAACCAAAAACCTTATATGATAATAAATTGTTACAATGTGTTAAACATGGTAAATAAAAAATTAAAATCTGACATATTATACGAATAACACTACTGTCTGTCTACACGTATACTCCAACAACAGAACATAACCTTAAATTAATTTATTTGATTTTAATTGCTTTTATATCATTCATTCTATGAAATTATCTAATCATATATCTATATGATAAATTTATTGATTTTAGTACCAAAGCAAACAACAAAATTCTATATAATCATTTTTACCCCCACAAAAAATTATTAAACTCAATTGATATAAATTTTCATCTCATCTACACTTAAGACGTTTTTGTATCTATTCATGATTTTCATGAAACTTGAATTATCAATTTTGTATGTGTTTAAATGATATTAAAAATTAAAGATGTTTCAGCCCATATTTTCCTGTTAATATCCTTTTTTCCTTTTCTTTTATCACATATACATATTTCTATTACATTATTTTATTATATTTCTTTTATTTTTAACATAAAACGGCGTCGTAATAAAATAAGGGTAGTTTTTTTTATTATTATTTTGATTCTTTTTATTTTATTTCTTCAAAAAGAAAAACATAATATTTTCCAATATACATTTAAGAAATAAAAAAAGATAAAGAAAATAAGATTTTTCTTATAAAAATAAAAAGGATGTGTTGTATATTTTATAGATGATGGTTTGAATAAATGGAAGAATGAGAAATAGATAAAAAGAAGATGGAAGTGGAAAAATCTAAAGAAAACATCTTTTAACACAGGTAACAGAAAAATTTATTATTCAAGGCTTCTTTTGTTTCTTTGATATGGAACGAGTCGAAGATGTTAATCTTTAGACTCTATCAATTTTATTTCAAGTTAAGAAAAAGAGTATTTTTTATTCGTGAGTTGTTGTGGGGGGTGTGCAAATAATATCGTTAATATTTAACAACATTGATATTGGAAAGAATCTAGATAATGCAGGGTAAGACAATTTTATGTTAGTTTATTTATTTATTTTTCTTTTTAAGAAAAATTGAACGTATTGAAATTTATCGCTTTGTAGAGAATATGTTGTAGCTGTTTTTTTTTGTTTAAGCTTAAAGTTGTTAGGGAATATACTCAACCAGAAATAGTCTGTCAAATTTTGAACTCTTATAGGTGCTTAGAGTTGTCTACAATCATATATAATAAATTAATATTGCATAGAAATAAATTTAATTCATTTCATAAAACCAGCAACGAATGCAGCTGTGTCTTTTGGCCTGTTTTTCTCTTTTACTTTTTTTTAAACTGTATTTTGTGGCTTAGAAAATAAGCAAAAAAGTAACATTTGTATTTGGTTGTTGTTTAAGATTTTGTTCAGCGAATCAATTGTTGATATGATTTTTTTAAACTTGCATCTGACACATCTTATCTTATGCATCGAAAAAGTATCAAAAATATATTTTATAAAATGGCTTTTATAATACTTCAACTTTGTTCAATAAACCATCTTATATTTCCAATCAACCTTATTTCCCAAAATTTTCAACCCAATTTAAGTATCGTATATTTTCTTCAATTCTTTTTTCTTTTAATAGAGCCAATTTTATATTATTTTATTTGATGGAATTTGATTTTTATGAGTTTTCCTTTTTCGTTTTTGTTTTATTTATTTCTGTGGATTTGTGCGATGACTCGATGAATTTAGCTCCATAAGTTGTGACATAAAATGATAAAATATTAGAAGATGAAATATTGAATTTTTTTTAATAGAAAGATTTTTTATAAGAACACCCAAATGATGAATAAACATAAACAAAACCGACAGAAATCTAATAAATATTGTTTCATTATCAAAGTATTTATTTTTAAACATAAAAACAAATACTTTTAAATTAGATTTTTTTTCTGAAAATAGATCATGGGTGTATTTCAAATTCAATTATCGTAAATTATAGTAATCAAAACGAAATGATCATTATTTTTTGGGATTTTTATGAAAGGGATTTTTATATCATATCGGTAGAAAAATTAATCAAAAATCTTTTTGGTTTTAGCCAAGGAGAGGAAAATTTGTTCGGAATTAATTAATAAACCTAAGAAGCAACATTTTACTGAGCTCTATTTATTATATCTAATCCTGAATATTTGATATTCTTCAAAAAGAGTTTTGTGGAAGATTATCTCCTCTGTGATTTAATTTAATGCCAGATTTTATATTGAGCAATGAGAACTTTTCGAAAACACATTACTATTTGCATTTAACGTTTGTACATTTTTTCAGAATGATCGTTTTCAATATAAACATTCTCAATGAATCGTTTTGTTGGTTCAATAAAATAGTTTATCAAACTTGTTAACAGTAATTATTCATTGAATCGACAATAGTTTATTGAATAAATCTATTTGTTATACAATAAACAAGTTAATCTTGTAAATAATAACAAATGTTTGATTGTCTCAACGCATTTTTTTATTGCTATACGTACTTATCCTGCAAAGATAATTTATTAAGGTTTTTTGTTGCGTTGTATCGTACTTTTTATTGCTCAATGTTTTTATAAAAACATATTTACTTTATTTTATTTGATAAAATGTTTGCTTATTAGAACGAAACAATTTTCATACATTGGAACAACCTTTCAATGGTTTTCTATTTATTTTCCTAAATCATCATTACCGGAGTAAAGTAACAGGCGCCACCATAAGTAAATTTATCATAGAATTAAACAAAATTTGCCTACAAAGAAAATGTTTGTAATCTACATAATTGATTTCAATTTCTTTTCTTTATTATGTTTGTGCAAAATATGATTATAAAAAAGGGAAGAAATCATATTTAATAAATCTTTTGTTATTTACAAAAATAAGAACAGAAAAACTACTATTATACAGTCTAGACTTTTTGATCCTCTTTCTTTTTAAATAAAAGAAATTTTATTTCTTTTGATTTAAATTTTATCCGTTTAATATATATATTTTTACTTTAGAATAAAATAGAAAAAGTCTTTTAGATTAGCCGAAATCAATTTTTTTCGGTCGACAGCGTTATAAAATTGAAACTTAAAAAAAATTCTTTTGCTACTTAATTTTTTTTTATATATTTAATTTTGTTTTCTTTTCTATTTAAACTTAAACCAATAATGATCAACTTAAAGAAGATTTTCTTTTATTTTATTTTTAAACAATATGTATCATCTTTTGATATAATAAATCTACAAGGTGGTCGATCTATTTATTATTATTATTATACAAAACAAACAAAGTTTTATAAAAAAAAATAAAACAAATCAAAATAAATTGTTAAAAGTTTAATTTTAAGAGGTTTGAGTTTTGAATCATTTGATTTGTGCTATTTTTGGTTTGTTACAGTAAATTATATTGAAAAAAACATCCTCAATCAATCTCAAGTGATCAATGATGTTTCATTCGTTTAAATTGAAATTCAATCAGCCAGAACATATATTATTACCGTTATAAAAGTTCTTGGAGATAAATGCCGGTATATTCATTGTTTTTAAAGAATTTTTGTAAAAATGTAAGTGTACTTGATGCTGTAATAGGAATACTGTTCTATTGCCAATGGTAACATTATATTACTGCACGTGAGATAATTTTCTTTTTGAAAACTGGAAACGTGACCAGATGTTTTCGAGTAAAGAGTAGTTTGCCCATTACCATCAATTTTCGAAATGAAGTTTTTGTTATTTGCTTTAGCACAAAATACCTACACAAAATGGCAGGCGACGTATGAAAATTTGAACCCAATTTATCAATATCGCTGACTACATTAGGTCGTTAAGGTGAAACACAAAATATAAAAGATCCTCTGCAGCGATTAAATTTTCTATCATATCAGATGGAAGAAAAACTGGATGTTTAAATTCTGGTTGCTCCAGAGGAGATATAAGAAAAACCTTATTTGAAATTAATTATGAACAGCATAAGCAAATTTTTCCATCTCAGTTTGAATTTGAAAATGATAGCCATCGTTCCATCAGCTAAGTAAACTATATAATATCACCAATTCAACAGCCTTCTAAATTTAGAACAATATGTTTAAATGTTACTCAGTTTGGTATCTTGTAAAGTTTTTCGTATTCGTTTTCATAATTTTTATCTTTTTATTGAAGCTGTGAAATGTTGCATACTTTTATAGTAATCACCATTTTAGGAGTAGTTCATTGTTGGAAACTGCTTTAGGAGAATCGATTTACAGAGTTTTAATAGTTACTAAGAGACAACATTTATTTGTTTTTTTTTAAATTGTATAAAATGCTTGACAAAATTTTAATTTAAAAAGTACGAAAGTTCGGGGCGAACTTGTACATTAAACTTGTAACTTAAAAATTTAAACGTAAAAATGTTTGTCTAAAATAAACATTCATGTGCTTAGATATTTACCAGACTTGTATTTTTTTTTGTTAATTAAATAAAAAAATGAAGTGCGTAATGTTTACACGCTGTTGAAGTAACACTTCTTTGGCCACTACAGCAGGTATTACTAAAAATATTAAATATAAAATAAAATACATATGTCATATTGAAATTTAGAGTTTCTTTCTAATATTCTTGATAGTATAATTTGCAACAATGTGTAATAAAAAGCCATATTTACATGTTTTTCAAAGTCTTACAACGTATTACAAATTAAATTTCACGATGAATACATGTCCACTTAATTTAACAATTGGTACAACAGTTGATGCATTTTTCAAAAAATTTAGCAAATTTGTCATAAACCTCTAATTTCATATTTCAATTATGTTAATAATTGAATTGACTTTGTAATACATAATGTAAATATTACTTTTTATTACACATGCTGCAAATTATATTATCAAGAAATGCAACTCTAAATTGCAATTTGACATTTTTATTTTACATTTCATCTTTTTATTAATACCTGTCACAGTAGCCAAAGAAATTTATTTCAACCGCGTGCAAAGATTACACCACTCATTTTTCTATTTAACAAAACAAATTTAATCAACACAAATATTTTTTTCCCGCCCGGGAAAGCCTGGGATGCAAACTCTAAACACCATGACCACCGTGACACCACCACGACTATCATGACCACCATGAACACCATGACCACCATGACCACCATTACCACCATGACCACCATGACCGCCATGAACAATATGACCACCATGACCACCATGAACACCATGACCATCATGACCACCGTGAACACCATGACCACCATGACCACCATGACCACCATAACCACCATGACCACTATGACCACCATGACCACCATCACCACCATAACCACTATAACCACCATGACCACCATTACCACCATAACCAACATGACCACCGTGAACACCATGACCACCGTAACCACCATGACCATCGTGACCACCATAACCACCATAACCACCATGACCACTATGACCACCATGACCACAATGAACACAATGACCACCATGACCACCGTGACCACCATGATCGCCATAACCACCGTGAACACCGTGATCACCATTACCACTATGACCACCATGACCACTATTACCACCATGACTACCATGACCACCATGACCACCATGGCCATCATGACCACAATGACTACTATAACCAGCCCTAAAGAAGTTTTACTTCAAAAAACTAAAACAATTCAAAATATAAATTTAAAAAATTACGAAACTCAATAAAGTATTACTAATATTATATTATTAGATATAATATTACGAATATTATATTATTAGATATTTAAATCTAAGATCGACACGTCCAACTCATATAACCTTTAATACGATACTGAATAAGCGTATAAAAAATACAATACACATCGAATTGTCGCATACACTCAAAAAAAAAAGGAAGTAAATTTGATGAAAATTTTGCTTCAAAATGCCAACAAACTAAATTCATCAGTTTTAATCAGTTTCATCAAAGCAATCAAATAATATATTAAATTGAATAAAAATTTGTTAAATTTATTGCAAAAAGCAACAGTTTTTCTGTTCGGAAAAATTTTCTCTCGTTTATTCGATTACAAAACTTCGTTGAAGAAAATGTAGTAAAATTAACGAATTGTTAGTCAAAAGTATTAAAATTTTCATCAAAATGTGAAATTGTTTGTCAAAATAAATAAATATTCTGTCCAATTTTGTTATTACATTGTGATCAAATTTTCGCAAATTTTTCTCAATTTTATAGAAACTTTTTACTCAAATTGAGAGCTGGTAATCAATTTAACTACCTTTAGTATTGAATTTAATTATTTTGATGATATTTTGTTGAACTTTTAAGAAAATTTTATCGATTTGATAAATTTTATTCCTTGTATTGCAGATGCTATTTAAAATTATGCTCTGTAATTATTTAAAATCATACTGCCAAACTGAACAGCAGGAAATTTGGTTTATGTACCTACGTTTTTTTAAAGCTTTGTGAAGTATGTACCTTTTAATTGTTTTAATATATAGTTATTATTGAAATGTAAGTATTTTATTACTATTATAAATTGATAAATTTATAATAAATTATTTAAGTGTTTCATTTCTAATGATGAAAGTCTTTTAGGTTTTGGATAATAGTCATGGTCAGCCATTTTAAGTCAAATTATTTATTAAGAATTTTATCAATTATTAAATCATTATAGATTAGATTGATTTGTTTTCTTTTTCTTTACATAAAATAGTGATTAGTTATTTGCATTAGAACTATATTATATTATACTAGTAAGATAAGCAAATTGAAATGTTTTAAATGCAAAAAGGCAAACTTGTCATCACGAGCATTAATAATACATTTAAAAATATTTCATTCACTTAGTGAGTATAGTGATTATCAGTGTTGTGAAGATTCATGTTTCCAGTATTTTGGTTGCTTAAACAATTTTAGAAAACACATAAAAAAACACGAAATGAAGCTAAATTCAAAGTTCATAGAAAAAAAGAAAATTGAAATAGATACATCTAACCAAACTTGTACCACGTTGTACAAAAATGTTCAAAATTTTCCTACCATTACATATTGTGACGATTATGGAAGATGATAGAACACAAAAACAATAGAACTTTCAAGAAAATTCTCGTTAGTTCTACAAGTATAAAAATTGTTAGCGATACAAAAAGTATAAAAATTTAGCAGTGATAAAGGCGAAGTAAAAAAAATTAACAGTGTTATAAGTAGAAAGTTAAAAGTGATATTGTGAACAAGTATAAAAGAATTATAAGTGGTGAAATATTGTTAGTACAAGAAGAACTAAAAGGGGAAATAGGAGAAATATTTTTACTGTAAAATTTTGAACGAATAAAATTATAACGTTTAGAAAATCCATTGTGTTTTAAATTTCCTGATTTAGTGATCGAACTAAATAATTGTAACTCGGCTAAGAAACGTTACAACTGGTGTCAGAAGTGAAATTGGGAAATAAGATGGATTTGAATGGATTAAAAGTTCAAGATCTGAAGAGCGAATTGGAGAAAAGGAAACTTTCAACAACGGGAACTAAGAATGAGTTGAAAGAGCGATTTATAAAAGCTATGGAAGCAGCTGGATTGGATCCAGAAAAATATCGTTTTGGGCAAGAAGAAGCAGATGAAAATCCAGATGCAGGAAATAGTGAAGCTAAAGATGGTGCTGTTGAAGCAACGAGGCAAGTCGTACCAGCAAACAACGACTTTGCACAGTTAATGGCTATGATGGAGCAAATGAGTTTCAACATGAGAGCAGATGTAAAGGCAAACATGGAGGTTATGAACAAAAAGTTAGATTTGCAAAGTAACAGCATGAGTAATGAAATGAAAAAGTTAGATGCAAACATCGCTTCAAGTCGAGAAGAAATTAGCTTGGTTAAAACACACATCGACGAGAAACTTCTACATATGGCAGCGAATCTACGCATCGAAGTAGAGAAAATTGTGGATGAAAAAGTCGAGAAAGTGCAAAAAGAAGTTGAAGTTCTGGAACAAGTACAATCGAAAGTAGATGACTTTAAAGTAGAAGTAGAAAGAAGGCTTCAAGATGTTGAAATTAAAGGTAAAACAATTCACACGGTTCAACAAACACAAAGCATGAAGTTAAAACCGCCCACATACGATGGTACATCACCGTTTGGAATTTTCAAATTCCAATTTGAAACAGCAGCTGATCAGAACAGTTGGAACGAACCACATCGTGTGGCAGCTTTAATAGTGGCACTGAAGGGTGAAGCAGCAGAAACAATACAATCAGTTCCAGAACAAGATCGAAGGAGCTACAATGAGATCATGAAGGCTTTAGATCGCAAATATGGTAGTGACCACAAACGGGAGATATACAGACTTGAGTTGAAGGGTCGCTACCAGCGAATAGGAGAAAGTCTGCAAGAGTTTTCGTCTGCGATCGAACGTCTGGTACATATGGCACATGGAAATACATCACCAGACTATATGGAAAGAATGAAGATAGATGCGTTCATCGACGGCATAAGAGATCCAGAGACGCGAAAGTCAGCTGTGATGACACCTAAAGCTACATTTGCTGAAACAATAGCTTGTGCATTGACTAGTGAGACGGCACAAGCAATTGTCAAACCAACAATCAAAGTACGCCGTGTAGAAATGGAAGAAGAGGATAGTTTTAGGCCCCAAAGAAGATCTGGAGAATTTAACAGTAGAATAAGATGTTGGGTATGTGACAAACTTGGTCACATATCTCGAGAATGCAGAGAGGCTAGACGAAAACGGGGAAGATCAACATCACCAATCAGACGGAGATCATCTGAAGAAAAGGCTCAAGCGGGAGAGGATGGTCAAATAGCAGCGGAAGGGTTAAACTAAAACGAGTCAGCTTTAAGGGGCGTAAGCTGGCTCCCACAACCGAATGCCCCATAATCTCCATCCCTATTTCAAGAATCGCAAGGAATGGTGACAGTTTAACGATTGGAGCTAAAATTGATGACAACAACTGTATCATTACGCTAGATACTGGAGCAACTCGCACAATAGTCCGTACAGATTTACTAAAAGGGGAATTACAACCAGCAGAAAAATATCGAATACAAACAGCAACAGGGGAAAGTGCAACTATCAGGGGAAGCAAAATTGCCGATATAAAAATTGGAAATACGCACTTTCAGCATGAAGTTCTAGTGGCAGACATCGTTGATGAAGTAATTTTGGGTATGGACTTCATGAGGCCGAATGGATTTGTAATAGACGCTGGAAATGGAGTACTCAAGTATGGTAACGTAGAGTTGGTTCTTCAGATGAATGGTGCAGAATCAAGTATGAGACGAATAATATTGGAACATCGCGAAAAGCTGCCACCTAATACCGAAACAATCGTCTGGGGAAGATTGGAGGGAGATTCTGGGTCACCAAGGTTGTGGGTTGTGGAAGCCAATGAAAATGGTCTACAATATCAAGAGATCATTATAGGGAAAACATTAGTTGTACCAGATGAAAACTTAAGAATACCGATAAGAACACTAAATCTGTCAGACAAAACAAAAACCATCAAGAAAGGAACAATTGTCGGTAAATGTGAAGAAGTAACTACCATTGTGAAATGTGAACAACAGCACACAGAAAGGAAAATCAAAAATCAAACGCAGAAGAAAGAAATACAAAATCTACTACAGAAATGGACAACAGAACTTACAAAAGAACAAAAGAAAGAAGCAGAGCAGTTGCTCGAACGTTATTCGTCCATCTTCTGCAGCACATCAGCAGACAACGGAAGAACTAATCTGGTTAAACATAAAATTGACACGGGAGCAGAGATGCCAATTCGCCAAGCACCAAGAAGATTACCATTAGCAAAACGGGAAGAAGCTGATAGAATGGTAAAGGATATGAAAATGGCTGGTGTTATCGAGCAATCAGATAGTCCATGGAGTTCACCTGTGGTTTTAGTTGGAAAGAAGGATGGAACTATGAGATTCTGCGTCGACTATAGAAAACTGAATGCAGTAACAAAGAAAGATAGCTACCCATTACCTCGAATTGATGATACCTTGGACACATTATCAGGTGCCAAATTATTCTCAACATTAGATCTGCAAAGTGGTTATTGGCAGGTAGAAGTCCAAGAAGAGGATCGAGAAAAGACAGCGTTTAGTGTGGGTAGTGGGCTATGGCAGTTTACCGTTATGCCATTCGGACTATGTAATGCTCCCGCAACATTTGAACGTTTAATGGAACGTGTGCTGAAAGGATTACATTGGAGAACGTGCCTTGTGTACTTGGACGACATCATTGTAATGGGCAAGGATTTAGACGATCATTTGAAGAATTTAGAAGAAGTCTTCGGGAGAATCCAAGCAGCAGGACTACAATTGAGTCCAAAGAAATGTACACTATTCAGAGAAGAAGTAAAATACTTGGGGCACAAAGTAACAACGAATGGAATACACACAGATGCTGATAAGATCACAGCAGTAAAAGAATAGCCAAGACCTAAGAATTTACATGAACTTCGCAGTTTTCTGGGATTGTGCACTTACTACCGACGTTTTGTACCAGGATTTGCGAATGTTGCTAAGAGTCTACATGAGCTCACGAGGAAGGATAAAGCTTTTGAATGGACCGAAAAGCAAGAAGATGCTTTTGTGGAGCTTCGGAAAAGATTGTGCACAGCACCAGTTCTGGCTTACCCTATACCAAATTTTAAATTCATATTAGACACTGATGCCAGCAATGATGGTATAGGAGGAGTGTTATCTCAAGAAATTGATGGACAAGAAAAAGTAATAGCTTATTACTCAAAAATACTGTCCAAGCCAGAAAGGAATTATTGTGTAACCCGTAAAGAATTGCTGGCTATAGTGGAATGTGTAAAACATTTTCACAAGTATTTGTACGGCCAAAAATTCCATTTGAGAACTGATCATGGAGCATTGAGGTGGCTACTGCAATTTAAGAACCCGGAAGGACAAGTAGCACGATGGATTGAACGCTTACAAGCTTATGATTTCGACATTGAACATCGAAGGGGAAGTGCACATGGAAATGCTGATGCATTATCAAGAAGGCCATACCAGGTGGAATGCAAGCACTGTAATCGGGCGGAAAGTAAGGAAAACATTATTGATGTCAGGCTTCTGCAAGTGCTTCCTAGTGAAGACTGGACGCATGAAGTGGTAAGGAAGGAGCAACTGGAAGATCCGAGCTTGGCACCAATAATAAAGTGCAAGGAAAAGGGAGAAAAACCTACATGGAGTGAGATTGCCGATAAAAGTCAAACATTAAAGGCATATTGGGCACAATGGGACAGCCTCTGTATTGAAGATGGATGCTTGAAAAGAATTTGGGAAAGTCCTGACGGATCAGTTAAAGAATTAATGATAGTAGTTCCCAAAATAAGAATACCTCAAGTATTAAAGGAATATCATGAAGGAACCAGTGGCGGTCACCTGGGTATTAACAAAACCCTTGCTAAAGTACGGCGTAGATTTTATTGGTCAGGAGCACGTCAATCGGTAGTGGAATGGTGTCAAGCATGCGATCAATGTGCGGCTGCAAAGGGACCTGCAAGAAGAAGCCGTGGTAACATGAGGCAGTATAATGTAGGAGCACCATTCGAGAGAATTGCGATGGATGTAGCTGGACCATTTCCGACTTCTGATAACAACAACAAATATGTGCTAGTCATAATGGATTATTTTAGCAAGTGGCCAGAAGTGTGTGCAATACCAAACCAAGAAGCAACAACGATCGCTGAAGCAGTAGTTAGCAATTGGATAAGTCGCTACGGAGTACCGATGGAAATTCACACAGATCAAGGAAGAAATTTTGAATCTACCATATTTCAAGAAATCTGTCAGATGCTTGGAATTAATAAAACTAGAACAACTGCTTCACATCCCCAATCAGATGGCATGGTTGAAAGATTTAATGCTACTCTTGAGAAATATCTAGCAAAAGTAGTGAACAAGAATCAACGTGATTGGGATCGTCATATTCCGTTATTCTTGATGGCTTATAGATCAGCAGTGCATGATACAACCAAAACGACGCCTGCTACAACCATTTTTGGAAATGATTTACGGCTACCTGGTGATCTGAAGTTTGGGATTATTCCATCGTCAACATTATGTGTACAAGATTATGTTAATAAACTTCAAAAAGAACTTGAGGAGGTACACACGTTTGTCAGACAGAAAGCACAGATATCCAGTGATCGAATGAAGGCTCGGTATGACATTCGCGCAAACAACAAAGGATTTGAGGAAGGACAACTAGTGTGGCTACACAATCCACAGCGGAGAAAAGGACTATCTCCAAAACTACAAACATCTTGGGAAGGACCTTATACCATCATAACAAAATTAAACGATGTCGTTTATCGAATAAAGAAAGGTCAACGAGCGAAACCAAAAGTCGTTCATCTAGAAAGATTAGCACCCTACAGAGGGTGAGATTTAGATTCTATTCGGGACGAACAGAAATAATTGGGGGAGAATGTGACGATTATGGAAGATGATAGAACACAAAAACAATAGAACTTTCAAGAAAATTCTCGTTAGTTCTACAAGTATAAAAATTGTTAGCGATACAAAAAGTATAAAAATTTAGCAGTGATAAAGGCGAAGTAAAAAAAATTAACAGTGTTATAAGTAGAAAGTTAAAAGTGATATTGTGAACAAGTATAAAAGAATTATAAGTGGTGAAATATTGTTAGTACAAGAAGAACTAAAAGGGGAAATAGGAGAAATATTTTTACTGTAAAATTTTGAACGAATAAAATTATAACGTTTAGAAAATCCATTGTGTTTTAAATTTCCTGATTTAGTGATCGAACTAAATAATTGTAACTCGGCTAAGAAACGTTACAATATTTAAATGACACTACTCCTTGTACGTATGAACAAGCAAAAATTTAAATTCTAGTTTGGGCAGGTTAGATACGTCTGTAATTAAAAAAAATTTAGTTGAGTCTTCTGTTAAATTTTGTCTTGAATTACATAATAACAACAACTTTAATCGAAAAAACATTGAACAAATTCAGCAATCAGTAGTAAAATTTATAACTGAGCCAATTTCTATTCATTTGGAAAATATTCTCAAGGTTCATTGTGTTAGTCCTGAACTCAACTCTGTTTTATCGGACTCAATAAATATGCTGAAGAACGTATTCCAACCTTGCAAAACTGAATATAAGTTAAATAAATGGTTACAAGACAACAATTTATTAATTCCTCTTATTCAAGTTTCTATTAACAGTGAGATTAGCGTTGTTCACAGAAATGGCGAATGTGTTTTTGATGAAATGTCAACTAAAGCCATATTTTTATCATTAGATTTCCAAATGAAATTAATTTTAGAAAAGATTGGTGACTTGACATCGATTATTATGGAAAATCAAACATCTGAAAGTAATTCTCTTATTTCATCTTTTATAGATGGAAATTTGTGGAAAACTAAAATAAAACATCTACCGAGCATCTTATGTGTTCCATATTTTCTGTACTTTGACGGATTTGAGATCAATAATCCATTAGGTTCCCATTCAGAGTCAATAACCGGTATATATTTTTCATTCCCGTTTTATAATAATATTTCAAAAACTGAAAACATATTTTTTTCTGGTTTTATAAAATCCCAATATTTAAAAACATTTGGAAATGACTCATGTGTAAAATATTTAATAAACCAAATAAAATCCTTAGAAGAAGAAGGTGTGTTAGTAAATATTTCCGGTATCGAATATCGTATTCATTTTATATTAGGCCTAGTAGTAGGGGATAATTTAGGTGTAAATGATATTTGTGATTTTAATAAATCCTTTTCAAGCAATTTTTTTTGTAGATTTTGCAAATGTCATAAATCCGAAACTCAACGATTGTGTGAGAATAATTTAAATAGAGAACGAAATATCCGCAATTATGAAATTGATGTTTCACAGCAAACACCAAAAGAAACTGGCATTCAAAAAAATTCCATATTTAATGACATTAAGACGTTTCACGTTGTAGAAAACTATTTTGTTGATCTTATGCATGACATTTTCGAGGGCATATGTCATTATGATTTATGCCACGTAATTAAATTTTATACGGAAAAGGTTAAAATCTTTTCTTTAGAAACACTTAACAGAAGAAAGCAAAATTTTAATTATGGACTTGATATAGGAAGCATATCCCCAGAAATCCAAGAAAATCATTTGAAAAAATCAAAATTAAAGATGTCGGCAAGTGAGATGAAATGTTTTGTACATTATTTCCCTCTTATTATAGGAGATTTAGTTCCAGAAAATGATGAAATTTGGAGTTTTGTGATTAATCTAATTCAAATTATAGACATTTTACTTTCAAAGCGATTCAATAGAGAAAAATTAGAATTTCTTAATCAAATTATAAAAGAGCATCATACAAAATACTTACTGTTTTTTAATGATACTCTCAAGCCAAAACATCACCTTCTATTACATTATTCTAAAATTATAGAATCCTCTGGACCTCCCAGAGAATATTGGTGTTTTGGATTTGAAGGCAAACACAGAGATTCAAAGTATTGTGCAAAAACAACAAATTCAAGAAAAAATATTTGTCTCACATTAGCTAAAAAGGCGCAACTCAAATTTTCAAACTTTTTCATGACACCTTCTACACCTATCTTAAATGTAGAAGAAAAGTATAAAGTGAATGCCACCTACATAAGTAACTTTTGTGATAAAGCACAGCAGCCACAAGATAATTTTAATTGTTATTCTCAAATTTCCTATAAAGGCACTTTATACAAAAATAATTTATTCTTAACTAAATACGATAAAGAGTTGGAAATCTTTAAAATAACTGAAATTTATGTTAGCAAATTCGACGATATTATTTTAATTCTGGTGGATCAAATTGCTTCTAGCAAACTAAACTCCCATTATCAATCTTTTGAAATACACGACATAAATCAAATCATTCAAAATAATCTATTACTTAACATAAAAGCATTTGGCGGGCCTCCAATAAACATCACAAAAACTGCTCATGGCTAAAAGAATATTTTTAAACCTGTTTATTTCCATTTCAAAACTTTTTGTTTCCATAACCTACATGCTTACGATCTTTTTTATTTAATAACTGATCAACAAAAAGAAATCACCTAAGTAAGTATTGTCCTCTCTTTTAATTCAGTGTTACGTGTACTAGTTCATAACACTATCCCTTTCATATTCAATGTGATTACTAAATTATTAACTGAAATATTGACTAACGGGCGAAAATAAGTAAAATGTATAGATGTGTTTATTGTGAAAGAAGAGGAAATGGAAGATTAATTATATACAAAGGCATACTCATATTGTCCCTTTTTAATAGTTTCATAGTTTTAATAGTATGTTTCTCTTATTTTGTCTAATGCAGTAAAGATAACGATATCAATCATTTTATTATATAAATGTAACCCGTAAAGGATTAACATCACTTTGTTATTACGTTTTAAAAAATTAGTGTTATAATTTTGTTCTACTCGTTTTTTTATATAAATATGTTATATATACTATTTTTTATTGTTTTTTTTTTAATTTATATATTAAGATTGATTAAATGTAAGATTGATTAAATAAAACAAAGGTAAAAGTTAGATAACGATAAACGCATTTGGGTTGAAATTGATTATTGAGTTATACAAAATGGACGAAAGTATTGTTGGAATCAACGTCGAAACTGGTAACATTTTACAATTTGAAAAAGGACAATCCTGTGTTCCTGATGAATATGATATCAGTAATGGTCTAGAAACATCCAATGACGAATTTATTATTTTAAACGCAGATGCTAATCATCAAGTGACCAATACTAATTTGTCGGTATTGAATATAGATAGTTTTCAGTTTTCTTTTGAATCTAAAGAAGAACTATATCAATTGCTGAAATCGTGGAATTTAGAATTATTGCTTCAAACCTGCATAGGTAAGACATCAAAAATAAAATATTTGTAATTGTTATCATTAATTTCATTCTTTTAGAAAATTTCATAGACGTGGAAGCATTGAGGTTAATGACGAATCATTTCAAAATGGAATTTTATAAAAAAATCCCAGTTGGAATTCAAATTAAATTGGACTATCATTTGACCAGATGGCAACACACAAACGATATAAATAAATCGATCATAGAAGAAGACAATGGTTTGAATCTTCGACGGGATCCTTTAAGCCTATCTCCTCAAGCAACAAGCAGCATTTTTGTACCAATCAGCATCGCTCCTAGTGACAACGACACTAACAAAATCGCAAATTTGAATGTCAGTGCTTTATTGAACGAAAGTCACACTGGACTCCAAATTAAGTCGTTTTACAAAACAAACAACATATTAAGCGACACCCTACGTAATTTGTTAGTAACAAAAATTTCCCAATATATGATTAGCAATCATATCAAAATGTCAGTGGAAATCGCAAAAAATATTGCCTCGAAAGTGATCACGCTCTTTCCTAATGAAAATATGGTAATTATTTTTCTTTTAATAAATTTCTTTGAATTGTAATATCATAATATGTAAAAATGTACATATTTATTTATTTTCAGGGGGTCTATTATTTTAAACTACCGGGTGAAAAACCCATGGGTAAAATTTACTCAAATTATTTTAACCAAATAAGATCACTTCAGAACGCAGGCTTAAGGAAAAAACGCTGTTTGCTAGATACGAGGACAGAAGAAAAAAGCAACAAAAAAAGTCAAACGATGCAGTTAAACATTGAAACAAATATAGAAGAAAATTTAAATGAAATTGCTAAAAATAATTGTAGTTGGGCCGAAATGGAACAGCATTACTCAGCAACATCAAATTACAGAATTAAACACATTTCTAACTGCAATTCGACGGAAGAAATATTGAAGAAATGGGTGCACTATAAAAAACCATTCGGTTATAAATTGGTAAGATATATATATTTATATATATATGTATGTATATTTAAATATGTATGTATGTACATATGTATGTATGTATATTGTATACATTTAAGTTTTGAAATTTTTAACATTTTATTTTACTTCATTTATTAGATTGAAATAGATTTTAAAACCATGTATCCAGCCACAGATAACTTAGAAGCAGTTTTTAATTCTTTCGCATTGGATATTATAGAGGTTTTCGAAAAAAATATTAAAGAAAAAAATGCAAGGTGCTTATTAGATAATCTAAAGCAACAAAGAAACATTTCTGAGAGTATGTCCTTTTCTTAAACTCAATTTATTTTTTGTTACCAAAAATGTTTCTTTTTTCAGATGGCCTACATGCCACAATTTTGCATTTAATTCATTTTGTTCTTCTGCCAACCGCTAGAACGGTTAAAAATTTGAATGGACAAAAAAAAGTTAATAAAATTACGATTAAAGATTCTCAACAATCATTTATGTTGGTTGGTGCGACAGCAGAACGGGTCGAAGAACTAATTCAGCAGAAACTTGACGAAGGTGTGGCGATACAACCTTTTATAGTAATAAAAGGCACATTGGGAAATCCGGAAGAAATATTTGTATATTTTGATGGAATTAAATATCAAATTTTTTCGATTATTCGTGCAGTCGAAATATGTTTCAAAATATTTTATGTATTAAATTTAAATTTTCCAATGCAATCCATACTAGTATGGAGTTTTATTAAACAGTTCTTTTTTGAGTTTATTGCGAATAATGATCGAGATAAAAAACATCCTTCGGTTGGAAGTTTAATCGCAGAATTAAAAAAGAACCAATTTAATAAATAAATAAATAATTCTCTAACTACAAGTACAATGAAAAATGAATCTAAAACCATTTACAAGGTTTTCAATACATGCGTAGCTCTTTGAATTTATTTTAGAAATTATATTGGCTATAGACTGAATTAGTAATTAAGAAAACTATCTTATATTTTATAAATGAATTTACAGTATAATTTTGTTTCGTATTTGTAAGATGTTTTAATGGATTGTGATAATAATTATTGTTATTTTATTTTTATTTTTTGTTATTTTTTTATTGTTATTTTTTGATTGATTTATTTGTGATAATGTAGTTATGATCATTAATTTTTTATTTAAAGATTATTTTAAGATCAAAATAATTATTTAAATTTAAGTAATTTTATAATAGTGTTTAATTAAAGAAACAAAAAACGTATTTTATTATTACGTTTAGTATGATGAATTCCTTTTGACAATCAGTTAATATAAACATTGGTTTATAAAACTTTGGTTTTTTTATATTTTTTAATAGGATAAATAATATTTTATGTATTAAATTATTGAATTAATAAAACTAAGATTGAATAAAAAACTATTTTATTTTACTGAGCAAGTAATATTTCACTTAAAGAAATTTCTGTTTAGATCTGTTATTTTACAAATTTTAATATCGAAAAATAAAATAACCGTTTGTTTAACTTTCATATTGTGATAATTTGTATTATATTTATCTGGAAATTTTCTCCTTCACTTAGACCTAGAAACATGCAAGCCAAATTAAATGTTAATAAGGAACTAGATAAGGGTAAACTCCAGATTCTGCATAGTAAAATACCACAGTAAGAAAGTTAAACAAATCGCTTGATTTATTTTTCAAAAATAAATCGTAAATTTGACAGATATTTTCTATTTATTTGAAGAAATGCCTCATCAATTTGAATAAAAAATTTCATTAATCAATTCGCTATCTTTTTAAAGAATTATTTTATTAGTGAAATAACATTTTTTATCAATTTAAAAATATGTTTTATTAAATAAATACAATTTTACATCAATTTACGAAATAATATTATTACATTAATTAAAATTTTCGTCAATGTGAGTAAATATTTTATCATATAAATAAAATGTTTCTCAAATTGAAGCAACTTTTTTTTAAATAAATTTTCATTTCTACCAAATTGAAGGAATCTTTTATTAAAGAAATAAAAATGTTTATCAAAATGAACACAAAACTGTCAAAATTATAACTATGTTTGTGAAAAAAATTTGATAAACTTTTATCAAATTTTATTTAAAATGATAAAAAAGTTTGTTAGCGTTATATTGATAGTTGTTTCAGAAAAAAGATTGCCATTTTATTTAGAATGACTGCTATTTTTCTTTGAGTGTACTTGCCGAACATAATATTCGTTTGCCTTTTTTACTTCTAATCAGCGTTGCCACTTGGATACATTTGTATCCATTTGGATACATTATTTGAAAAATTTATTAAATGGATACTGGATACAAAAAAATCACAAAACTGCTAGAATGGATACATTTTTTTAATATGCATTTTAGCTGTGTTTTCTTTGAAAATGTTTATGAAATTTGACAAAAAACTTTGAAAATGTTTATGAAATTTGTTTAAACAGTTTTTGAAAAACGATCACATTTTTTTTAACAATTTAAAAGTCGATTTAAAAATCATTTTATACAATTTTATAAACCCTCATTGTTTCTTAAAGAAAGGAATGTAAATGAGCTAGGTTTTGAAAACGAAGAAAACCATATACCATTGGCTGAAATAAGTATGGGGTATGCAGTGCAATCATTTTTAGCATATAATAAACTGAAAAATGAGCAAATTTCGGAGCTGACCAAAAATGTGAAAAAAATGTATATGGAATTTATTCATCAAATAAAACACAAATAAAAATCAGCAGATAAAAATTGGAATAAATGTGATTTTTTTGTTGTTATAATATAAATAAATGTGATCAGGATACTGAATTGTACTAATGAAATATCGTAATTAGTCCTTTAGCAATATCAAATAATCATGTTTCATTTTTTCAAAAGAGTGGATACATTTGGATAAATTTTTTTAAAAAATTGGATACATTTTAATTTTTTTGAGTGGCAACGCTAAGTTCTTTTTTATTTTATTGTGTTTAAATTTCTACTTAAGTTTTTTTGGAATTGTGTGCATGTATGTGTTTAAAATTCAAAATCAGACTGTAGTATGATAGAGATGAATATATATGGTTATATATTTGTTCAAATGACTACTTCCGACATTTATATGTGTGTCATAATTGAATTGTATCGTATATTTGCCGAATATTATATTCGTTTTTTGTCTTTCCGTTGCAAAATTCTTGAAACGCGCCTAAAGAAGTTTTACTTCAATAATATGGTCTGGAAATACTCCAAACTAACAATTTTGATTTTCCACCACACACCCTAATATCAATTACCATTCACATAAAACTCTGGGAAAAAACTATTACAAATAAATAATTTCACCTTTTCAAAATTTAATATTATATGCATCAACCCAAAAAACATCGATTACGGTTCATTATCATTTCAGCAAAACAGAAATTATCAATAATTGTATATATATACAAACTAAAAATTCTTTTCATTTTAATACAATGACTAGGATAATAAAAATCAGAAGCTAAATTGGATAAAAAAAATTGTTTCATTTACAGTAATCATCTTAAATAAAAACTATAAAAACGTGTCCTGTGTTATAAATCCCTATAAACGTAAAATAATCAAAACATTACAACCATATCAAATTGAATTGAATGAGACTAAATGAATATTTAAAAAAATCTGTTTTCAAACCCTTCCGAAATTTGTAGCAAATAACAAACCTATCATAATAATGAATAGACAAGCATTCGCATAAATAAATTAAATAAAATAAAAACACACTTTCAATTATTTCAAACTTAAATTAAAACACCCTTTTCCCTATAAACTTTTAAGGACTTTATGAAAAAATATATGCAACTCAAAAATAATTATGTTGTTTATTGTTACATTAAAATTTTCAATATTGTTTTCTTGTTTTTCTGTTTTGTTTTCCAATTATTCGTAAAAACAACATACAAGCAAAAGTTAGAAATAAAAGAAAAACCCTCCAAAGTTGAATGTTCACATGTTAGAGTTTTTTTGAAGTTTTTTTTCTCGATAAATAATTGTGGAATTATAAGGAGGTACTTTATTCTTGAATGAAGTAGCAATAGATAATAAATTGAATTGAATTCTGGGATTTTGTGTTCGTGGGGGGTTGCAGGAAAATATGTTCATCTCATGAATGCATATAAATAATGTGGTCGGTTAATGCTTTGAAGGTAATGTTATTGATATTTTCATTAAAATTACTTTAAGCTTTAATAAAATACCTGAGGCATGGTTCACCCAAAAATAATTATTTAAGATTGGACAGAGTATCAAATAGTTTACATAATAGTTATTTATGTTACTAGTGGGATAACAGCATTCTTACAGTACTCGAGTGTGAAGATTTGCATCGGGTAATCACACGAGTACTGTAATATGCTTTAACCCACGTGTGATATACAAAATTTTATCTACGACTGCTAAAAATTCATAAAAATCCAATGTCTATTAAGACGTCAGATTTGACATTTAAAAAAATATGTTTTGTTAATTGATGATTGTTTATTTTTAAAATTTTGATTTAAAATCAAAGCAACAGGGTACAAATATTTTGTTCGTTACCAGGACATCAAGGCATTTGTTTGTAAACAGATTTATGCATGTGACATTGTCAATATTTTTGCTTTTAATTCCTTTAAACTTTGTTTAAAATTAAAGAAAAACATGAACGATTCAGACAGCTTTCCTTCCGATATAGAAGATTCCGCAACAATTGCCGTTTCTTCATTATTACCACCAAAATCAAGAACCAATTACGAAAAAGCTTATGAGCGCTACGTCAAGGAGGAATGTCAAGAATAAAACGAATAAGAGGTCTTATTAGCTTACTTTGAATAAATCGAAAAATTACATATCGAGCCTTTTGGTTTTTTATTCAATCTTGAGAGCAATGATGTCTAGGGATGGAAAAGTAGATACCGATTCTACTCGAGAATCGACCTTTCTGTTAAAATAATCGATTATAAAGAATCAATTTTTATTTTCCAAAGTCGATCAAGAATCGATTCTTTTTATTCAATTTTTTGGCTTTAGAAGCTGTTAAGTTATATTCTATTGCTACGCTGCTCGACTCCCGATGTTAAAAACTAGGATTTCAAAATATTTGCAACTTCGCGAGGCAAGTGCTGTGACTAATGTCGGTATGTGTTCATCACAAGGAATCTTTAAGTTTAAATAAACATTTCTTCGTCAGGGTTTTTCATTTAATTTGTTCAAACTTTATCTAAGTGTTGCGGTTGATCATGCAAGTGAATACACTGCAGAACATCAACGATCTTCAAATTATAATGGTGTTTGTGATTTTTTAGACGATACTCTACAACAAAACCATCAAAATAATGACAGTGATGAAGTAGGCGGGTTGCTGATTGAATTAAGAGAATAACATTCAAATTTATCAACAATATAGCAAATATTTAACAATACATAGTAGCAAGATCAACATCATGCAAGCGTTTATTTTCACACAATGGTCTGATTGCAAATTAGATTCGAAGTCGATTAACGTCTGATCATTTGAATATGCTACTTTTTTAAGATCAGTTGCAGAAAATATGTGGTTTTCATTAGTTGATTGTCTAAAATTTATTTTGAATAAATGTATATCACTGAAATATAAATTTAAATTTTTTGCAGCTAAAGCTAGTTTTCTTAACATAGGAATCGATTAAAATCGAAAGAATCGACTCTGGCAGCTGGAGAATCGGTTCTAGGAATCGAAATGTATAAGATCGAAGTAGGAATCGTGAATCGATTTTTCTATAAATCTTTCCATCCCTAATGGGGATGGAAAGATTTCTAAAACGGTTAACCGGTAAATAACACCAAAACACTTTATAAAAAACCGGTACATTTCTAATTTATTACCGGTTTCGGTAAAAATTAAACAAACTTATATTTATGCTTATTTAATTGAAAAAATTAATAATAAAAATATTTTGAATAAAATTAAGTAATCTATAATGATAAAACAAAGTGTTTGTCTGCTGTGTGCGCTCTCCAGAGAAATCTGGAGCACACAGGAGGCTGAAGTTTTGTCAGGAGAAGGCAATTGACAGGTACTAAAGCACCTCGGAGCCAAAATTTTAAGATTTAATTTAGTTTTTTTTAATTAATAATTTTAATTTTCTTAAGGGTTTGCCTAAATATTGATTATATTTCATATTTTTCTTTTTATTCAAATTTCGAATTATTTGCTTCACTAATCGGAATTATCATTAAAATGAATAGTTAATGTATAATGTAACAAACAAATATGTACATTTATATGAAAACTATGTAAGGTAAGTGTACCATAATACATGTTATTAAGGCTTGTCTCATTTTAGGATGAATTTAAAATAATGAGGCCAACAGAAATAACATATAAAGTGGCTTATTATAATTATATAACTGTTATCTTTACCATTTTGTGCATCGAAAAGTTTTAAAATTTGGTGTAATGACATTTATTAATACTTCAAATGACCTCTGTATTGTCTCTAATTCCGTGCTAAAAAATTGACGATATATCTAATTCCGACTGCGTCCCTTGTCTCGTGATATTCAAAGAGATGCCAATTTTGTATTTTCAGAGTAGAAAAAAGAAGAATTTAGTTTTTAAAACAAATGTTATATTTTTTGTAACACTTATCTACGATAACTTGGTTTATATTATTTATTTTGTCATTCTGAAAACACATAAATGCTAGTTTTATTCGATAAGCTCATAAACTTGCCATGCTTTTTAAATACGCATCAATAGTATGTCTATCTAGCCGCCAGCGTCTATGTCTATCGAACATTTGGAAAGGCGTTATAAGCGTAAATGGCGTTATTATTCTACTTCGTGTTTAACAAATTTGGTGTCGTTACTTACCAAATCTTGAGCTACGTTTCTGCACGTTGGTTCAGAAATATGGTCAAATCTATGCATGCATTTACTACAAATCAGGTCATTGGATAAGGCTTTATAAAAATACTGCATTAATCAAAAAAAATTATATTTTTAAATGAGTTTTTTTAATTTTGATTTTGCCTAAAGAGTACCTTTTTTTATTTATTTCTTTATATTTTAAAGATTTATTCTTTACCCAAAACATACTAAAATTACAAACAAGTTTGTTTTAAAGGTATTATTACCATTTCGATTTTAAAGGTATTATTACGTATATCAAAAAGGTTTGCTTATTTTACATGAAATTTATAAGTTTTAATTTTTTTTAAATGTTTTTTTCAATAATCCAAAAGAGCATTTTCCAGACCTGGCATATGTTTTGTTAGTAAACATTCGCATGGGCCGTTCTCGCTAACAAAACAAAACGCCTTTCTGTAATTTGAGTATGTTTTGGGCAAAAAACTAATTTTTAGAAAACCTTAAAAAAGAAAAGAGGTTCTTTTAAATTTCACCATCTTTGAAAATTAAATTTTTGAAAAATTAAAACTGAAAAATTTCATCTAAAATAAACAAAGAACTTTTCAGTAAGATTTTTTTTATTAAGCCTTATTTAATTCCTTTTAAGCAAAAAAAGGTTCAAAAGAATCGGTACACTTGTTTTTAGTTAATGGCACAAAAGACAACAAATTTCAAACTAATAATTAAAAATATATTCAAATAACAATTGTCTGTAATTTAAGTGTGTTATAGATAAACAAGAAATCAGTAAAATGTAAAAAATTAAAGGAAAAAAGGCATTTTTAGTCGCCATTTTTGAAAAATATAAATTGTTTGAAAAATTTATATTTTTATACAATTTATCTATTTATTTATATATACAGGAATACCTCGCATAGTACGGCTTCGATTAGTCCGGTTTCACTATAGTACGGTTTTTAAATTTAAAAAAAAAACATAAATGAAAAGGAAAAAATTCTAGGGAAAAATTATTCTTAAAAAAATAATATGTACATACATAATACATATATAAAATTAGTTTTATAAGCAAAACTCAGACAACGATGACTGTGCTGAAATATCTGCAGGGATTTAACGGCTGAACAGCTTTCAAAAATTATTGGAATAGTCTAAAAAGTTTCAGGTTACGTTACGGAAGTTGATTCTAATATCGAACGTAGCATTACAATTCGTCGAATAATAAACGGTAGCGAAAATCCGAAATTCTACGTCCATGTCGTGCTACCTGGGTAACGCTAACAGAAGTAGGTTGGTGCAGTTGAGAGGGACAGAGTAAATACTGCTTATACTCAATGATTCTGCACTATGGCGAGTCATTGGCGCCATAAAACCAATGCAACTCAAGCGTCTATTCTCCATGTTAGAGGTGGCTTGGAGCGGGCAACTGTCTTGGATCAAGCGGCTCGCTATATAAGTGTGTAGAAAGCGTATGTTCTCCATGTTAGGGGCGGCTTGCAGCGGGTGTCTGTCTTGGATCAAGCGGTTCGCTATATAAACGTGTAAAAAGGTTGTTTCTGGTGACCTTAAGATGCAGAACGAACCCATTCAAGAAAATTTGGGTCCACCACATTTCCGTTTAAAAACTATTGTCATGAATTCTGTACACAGGCCTCGGAATATCTCGGATTTATTATTAGAACGACCTCGTAAAGTGTACCCGGACTACTATTTAAAAATGGGGACCTAGAACGTGCTAAGCCTTAGAAGACCAGGACATCTTCTAAAACTCACTCAACAGCTCGAGAGCTACACACTGGATATAGTGGCATTTCAAGAACTAAGATGGCCAGGCAGTGCAATCCATGCAACAGCAAAAGGGCACACTCTTTATTATTGCGGTCATCAAAACGGAGGAGAATTTGGAGTTGGCTTTCTTATACACCGTCGCGTGAATCAGCATGTTATCGACTTCTGCCCAATTAATATGCGGTTATGCACACTGAGAATCCGCACGCAAAAATTCAATGTAACGATTGTCAATGTTCATGCACCTACTGGAGATAAAGCCGATGATATTAAAGACCTGTTCTTCCTAGAACTCGAAGAAGTCATGAATAACATCCCGCGGCACGATATAAAAATCGTGATAGGTGACTTTAATGCTCAAATTGGTAGGATTGCAGAACTTAAAACACATATTGGCCCTAAAAGCTTGCATCATACCAGCAACAATAACGGTTTTCGCGCAGCCGAGCTGGCTATGATGTATGATCTAGTAATTTCCAGCACTTTCTTCCCTCACAAGAGAATTCACAAGGCAACGTGGAAATCGGAAACGCCGAATAAATATCAGGAAATATTAACACAAAACATAGAAGAGCATGACATCTCTTCTGAGATGCCATTAAACATACAAGAAGAATGGCAAACGCTTCAATCACCCATTATAGCCGCAACACAAACTACAATCAGAAAACGACCACCAAAATCACACAACGAATGGTTTGACGACGAGTGCCGCCAATCCGTTGAACATAAACAAAAACTGCGAGAAAAATGGTTAACAAGGAACACCCAAAGCTCCCAAGCTGATTATCTATGCGCCAGAAAAGCCTCAGCAAAACTTCTACGTAAAAAGAAACGCGAACACATGAAGAGCTGCATCGAAAACATCAACCAACATGCGGCCAACGGAAATTCAAAAGAGTGCTTTACCAATGCAGGGAATCTGACATAAGATTTCCACCCAAAATCTACAGTCATCAAAAATGAAAATAATGAGCTTACAAGTGAACGTGATGTGCTGGCAGTGTGGCGATCCCACTTTCACCTTCTGAATAGGACGAACGAAGTTCATCCTATTCGAGCAATTGTTCCATCAACTGAGGAGATTTCATCCCTTACCCAGCAATAGAACAAGTGAAAGCTGCCATTAAAAACTGAAAAATGGCAAATCTCCAGGTTTCGATGGAATTCCCGTAGAACTTTTGAAAAATGGAGGAGCAGCTCTGGTCTCACGTATATACGACCTGATTCTGGCAATCTGGAACCAAGAATTACTACCTGCTGCATTCTGTTTCAAAAATGATCCAGACATCGTTATTGTAATTTTTTGACAAAAAAATTTATTAAAACATTAGAATTTAAAGTGAATGGTGTGAATTTTGTTTATCTAGTTGTTTTAACCATTTTAAATTAACTTGTTTGTGTTTGTTTAGTTATTTTTAATAAATATATGTACATTTGAGTATATCACTCTCGTTTTCTTTATTGAAAAACAGGAAAAAACAAATTGTATCGAACAAATTATCGTTTTTTGTATGTAGTTAGTTCCTCGATTAGTCCGGTTTCAAATAGTACGGCTAAATGGTGGAACCGATTAACCGTACTATGCGAGGTATTCCTGTATATGTTTATTTATAAATATTTATAGTCTTGTATAAAAATTTTTTATACCCTTGACCCGCAAGGTTGAAATATTGGGAAAAAATTTGAAATAATGAAACAGTCTATTAGCCAATCTAATAAATCAATTTTTAAGAAAAGCAAGATATTTGATTTTTTATTTATTTCTTTATTTCTTTATTTATTTATTTATTCATTTATTTATTTATTTATTTATTTATTTATTTATTTATTTATTTATTTATTTATTTATTTATTTATTTATTTATTTATTTATTTATTTATTTATTTATTTATTTATTTATTTATTTATTTATTTATTTATTTATTTATTTATTTATTTATTTATTTATTTATTTATTTATTTATTTATTTATTTATTTATTTATTTATTTATTTATTATTTATTTATTTATTTATTTATTTACTTATTTATTTATTTATTCATTTATTTATTTATTTATTTATTTATTTATTTATTTATTTATTTATTTATTTATTTATTTATTTATTTATTTATTTATTTATTTATTTATTTATGTATTTATTTATTTATTTATTTATTTATTTATTTATTTATTTATTTTTTATTTATTTATTTATTTATTTATTTACTTATTTATTTATTCATTTATTTATTTATTTATTTATTTATTTATTTATTTATTTATTTATTTATTTATTTATTTATTTATTTATTTATTTATTTATTTATTTATTTATTTATTTATTTATTTATTTATTTATTTATTTATTTATTTATTTATTTATTTATTTATTTATTTATTTATTTATTTATTTATTTATTTATTTATTTATTTATTTATTTATTTATTTATTTATTTATTTATTTATTTATTTTTTATTTATTTATCTATATTTATT